>NQII01004765.1:0-19010 GCA_002778355.1 Clitarchus hookeri | reverse complement strand
CCCCCCTCCACCTAGCAAGCCCGTGAGATTTGTTGAACGCCGAGATAGCTTAAGATAGTCAGGTGTATTTTGCCTGAAGTAAGAAAACATGCACTGCAGAAGAATAAGTTGAGATGGTAAATTCAAGGGGCAAGGTGGCACCTTCCCCCCTCCCCAACCTTCAGGAACCATGGCACATTTTTGAAGTGCTGCATTGTTCTGCTTCCTACCACCTCACCCCCTCACCAAACAAAGCGACACATGCCGACAAGTAGGGAGGGAGGCTAGAGTAAAATATAAGCCTCCTTGCGGAGAATGTGGATTAATCAATTATTACCGCGCAGAGACAGTTGAGGAGTAATCAGTTGACCATCGAGCAGTTCGCCAGTACCGCCCAGAGTTCGAGGAAGCAGTCGCGCAGCGAGCATTTTGTCCAGGGGATCGGACCCCTGGCCATGTCAGGACATCAGTAGAGCAATTAGTGAGACGGTACCAAAAGCGGGCCTTTTCCAAGGCCGCCCACATCGCCAGAGCGCACCCACAGCAGAGAACCTACCAGCACCAACAGCAGAGTAGTTAAGTATCATGTTGCCGTCCAGAGAAACCCCCCTCCACCATGAAGTCGCCCAAAATTAACTCTAGTTAGCCAAAAATAGAATACCACACCTCGGAAGTGTTTCTGTATGTTGTTTTTGTTTAAACTCGAGACAATATATTTATCCAGTTAAGTGAAACGTCAAAAGACTACCTTATTAAAATACCCTTAACCTTCAAGGAATCTTATAGTCTGTGCCTGGAGGAATTAACTCCGACCCTATAAGCCACCCTGTATTCCACAGTGGCGTAGCGTCAAGTTAAATAGTAACGCCCAACGTGGGGCCTAGATAAGCCCGCGTCAAGTTAAATTGGCGCCCTGACAGGTGGTGTAGCGTCAAGAGTCACATCGGAATGAAATGATGGAGCGTTTTTCGAATTTTTTTCTCGATAAGACATTAACTATAATTCTGAACAGTTTCCTACTCTGCTAGATATTCACTGCTTCTAGTATTCTCGGAGCACTGATGGAAGATAAGCAAAAATGCATAATTTATTATCTGCCATCACTGCTCTGGGAGTAACATCGGCAATAAATGTATAACGATGTTGGAAAATGTTCAGAATTATTATTTATCTCTTGTCGGGCCAAACATTTCTATAAGTTCTGTTAAAAGCAAATCATAACAAAAATCGGGTAAATATAGCTACCTGCTTTCGAGCACAATTCTCCAGAAAGACACTTTACGGTAATCCAAGCACTCTTGAAAATTTATCTTACGATCTACTTGTATAAGGATTGTGCATTTTTTCACAATTCTTAAAATTAACATTGCCGTGGGTCTGATCACTTTGATAATGCTTCGGTCAAGAGAAACTGTGTAATTATCAGAAACGTAAATATCTTACAAAGCTGCTAATCCTTGCACTTATATGCGTTCAAAAAGCAGAGTGTAAAACAAATTTCTGTATTCTTCAATTTTTACCTTACTCATCGAATTACATTTTAAGACATGAAACTTCTATCCCCCCGACGTCATCAAACTTTACTGGGCGTATGCCAATGAGTGTGCACGTTGATATATGCATGTAGGGGAAGTGAAAACTTTCAGAGTCTTATTTCGAAAGTGCCTAACTCGCCATGAGCAGCCTATAATGTGAATCACTTGCAGCTGAACTCACCATCCCCTGAGGCAGGCTGCTGTTGGATGTTGGTCGAGGAGTGGGCGGTGTTTTGGGTGCTCCTTCGTACCGCAGTATCGCCAACTGCTGCACTCCGTCTGCCACACATTCCCCCAGACCGCGGAACTGCATCCAGTATGACCGCGTTGTCTGGTTTGCTTTCACCATTATGTCGTAGCGCTCCCCTGAAACATGGAAGGACGTGTGTTGATATTTTCCTATTAGTAACCAATATTATATTTATTTAGCCATTTTTATTTTAAACACATGTTTTTTTTTATTTTCCCCCTTATAACTGAGTTAAGTATTGTTTTGAGGCATTTTAGTTTATTATTTCTAGAATCTGATTTATAGTTAATAGTTTATGTTTATATTTTATCCCCAAATATATTACAATATAATATTTTATTATTTCATTTGCAATAACGTACTGGATGTGTAAAGGAAATAGTACATATAACTTAGTGTAGTAAAGAACGTTTATTTTTATAATAGTTTATGATGTAGTTGTTATTTCAGATATTTTAAAATGTTCAAATTACAGAAAAATATTTATTATGTACCTTTGTTAAAAGGTTTTACTTTCTTTCATTTTATAACTCACTCCATTTGAATTAATCATCCACGTTAATTATCCAACATTTTTGTAGTATGCCATGTGTGATTTTATCCGCTCTGCGAAATGTGTTACAATCAATGATATTGAAGATATAAGTAGGATTTTTCACGTCAAAATTTAGCTATTTTGATAACAACCTTTAAAAAATATAAGTGTCTGAAATTGCGTTTATCTTATCGTACACAACGGCACGCGGCCTTCCATTTAAGGGATTGATACAGAAATCATTTTGGTGATAAATGTTTTTGATCTATAAGATTTATCCAGCATAAATTCTTGAAATAATTTATTCTGTGACAAGGCTTAATATATCACTCAAATGACTGCATTACTGTAATAATAATAGAGTCTTTTTATTTGCTTGCCATGTGGAATTTAATGGGAATTCGTTATATATCAATTATTAAAGAAAAAAATTTTTAACTGAAAAATAAACGTTGTATATTATTTACTGTCAACGAAACCTCTTTAGTAAAGAATATTACATTTGAAATTTAGATGAATAGAAAACTATTTCATTTACATCTCACGCTCAGAAATCGATTAGAATTAATTAGTTTAAGATACCGTAACTGAAATGTTTTCATTGCACAAGAACTTAAGCTAACCGTTGTCAGAGAATGGACGCATTTCAGGGAAATTACCATACTCCTAAAACCGGGATAATTTATGTTAAAAAGGACACATGCATCGTGGCTGTAGCAGGTTTCTCTACTGCCTGCCTTGAAGTTGATATCAAAGAGACTCTAGGAAAGAGGAAGAATCAAGCGGAAGACCACAGATAACGTACGAAAACACTGCGTTGTATAAATAAAATGTGCGAGACGCGAATGGTAAATACACGGCCATTATTGGCTCAAGAGCTTAGGAAAGTAGGGTTCTTCTTAGTTAGTGAAGACAGACTCTCGTCATTATGGCGAAGGATGTTACAACTGAGAATATAAGAGCACAGAGACAAAATGGCGTGGCAATTTTTTTGATGTGGGCTTCTCTTTTCTGTTATTGGATGTGTGAGGCTGTGAGGATGGGAATTGTTATTTTTTAGTTAACATGTGCGGCGAAATTAGTTCCTTAAGTTTATTCGAGGTCACCTATAACTTATGTGAAGCAATTTAGAGGTTCTACATTTAACATATTTATCCGCCTCATGCAAACAGAGCTTAACCCAGTCTAGAAAATTACACCAAAGGGGCAACGCACCACATTCGTGCGCACTCAAATTGATATTATTTTACGTGAGAACTATTTTAATGCTGGGCATTTCCAAGACAACTAAATTCTCTCTGTTTTCATTACTACTAATTGTGTGTTGAATTCTGTAATTTATAATTAAAATATAAGTCAAATTTTACTATAACCTTTAGTAAGATACTTTTATGTTAACAGAAGTATAAAGCGCCTGTGACATGTGACTTATTTAGGAAACAACCAAACACATTCTACATGGAGCAATTTTCAAAGGTTTTATGAAGAAAAAAACAAGAAGTTACTGATATAACTAATAAAGCATGGGTAAAAATGATGTTTAAATAAGTTCTTCAATTATGAGTTGGTGGGTAGAACTTGACTTCTCTTTGAAAGCAATAACAATAGAAATGAAACTAGAAACTTATGCAACATTAAAGAGACAATTACAGTTAGATACGTGCCTTATTCGGGAATTGAACCCTGAAAACCTCGTACTATAAGGTAGCATGCAATGAACTGGATTACGGAGGTTGGATTCGGAGTGTCAACTTTGGATTAAATAAGTTATTAAACTAAAATATTTAGAGGGCCATAATTTTGAAAATAAGTGTCTGAGCCTCTTAAAACATAAAAGTTCTCAGGACCTACCGTAGTGATACATGTGTGAAGAATTTTGTGGTAATAAGTTTTTTGGTTCCTTATATATATGCCATAAAAAACTTCATTTTCTTATTTTATGCTATTGTACAAAATTTCCAAAAAAAAAAGGAGGCTTTATTTATGATGCGTCTAATGTATAATATCTACATACAAAATTTGCTTCTATTTGGTTAAAATTTTTAATATATGTGACAAACTTACCTAATTTATATATGATGCCACCATTTTGAACATACGTTGTATGACCCGTTTAAATCATGAAAGTTTACAATAACTTTTGTAGCCTTTATAATGAGCACAATTTGGAACAAATGGGTTTAATTGTCCCAGTGTAACATTTGGTAGGAACAGGTTCATTTGTCCTCGAGATATGGCATAAAACCTCCACAATATTCAAATGGCGATCTTCATAAAAAGGGGACAAAAAGATAATGTAGTAAGTAGCAGATAAGGTGATTGTATACTTCCAATATACAAAGTTAAGTTAAATTACAATACATTACTTCGTAGATATAGCACACATTACTAAAATGATTTTATAGCAGGCATTCTGAAAATAAGTGTGTCATTCTCTAAAAATTCATGTACTAATTTGGCCTAACACAGTACATCATCTTCGCTAAATTTTGAATCACTGGGTTTATTTTTTCGTGAGACATGAGAAAAAAATTAATTTCTTTGGTGGAGCTATTATACAAAATGGCAGAGAAATGAGACTAGGCATAGACATATTTCATGGTTGTAATAGGCACTCCTATCTTACAAATTTAAGTTAACTAATTACTTGTTTGATAAAATATAGTCACCATTTTGAAAATAAGTGCTTGAGCTACTTAAAACTTAAAACATGCCAGTTTACACCACCTGCTGCAGTACTATATTTTTGCCAAATATGGTGGTAATCTGTCAATTGTTTCCCAAAATATGACATAAAACTTGTTTTATTCGCATTTCGCTATCTTCTTGTATATACAGTTGATATTTGTAATACCTACTGCCAGCATACAAAGTTATGTTGGAATTGATTACATGGTTTCGACGATATATCATTCTAGGATTAAAATTACTATATGGCCGTCCTTTTGAAAATAAATGTTTGACATGCTTAAAACATTCCTTTTAACATAATCTGCCTCAGTATTACTTGTTTGCCAAATGTGACAGGAAACGGTCAATTGTTTTCTGAGATATAAATACTTTATTAATTCGCATGGTATTATCTTACAACATTATTGGCACAAGATGCTCGGTGTAGATACAATTGATAGTTGTAATATCTATGCCAGCATATAATGATAAGTTGGTAATGATTACGTGGTTTCTATGATATAGTATTTAAAGGTAACTAACCAAATGTCCACTGTTTTGAAAATAAATGTCCGACATACTTAAAACAGGCATTTTCACTTCATCTGCCGCAGTGCTCCTTTTTGCCAAATTTGATAAGAATTAATTAATGGTTTCCAGAGATATGACATAGAAATGTATTGATTCGCATGGTGCTATCTTACAAAATTGTTAAGAAAATATTCTCAATGTAGATACAGTTGATAAATGTAATATATTCTACCAAGATACCAAGTTATGTTGGCATGGATTAAATAATTTTGACGGTATAGCACACTAAGCTTAAATGACTATATATCCACCATTTTGAAAAGAAGTGTCTAGTAAATTTTAAATAAATCACTTACCACAAGCTGCAACAGTACTTATCGTTTGCCAATATAGGTAGGAATCGGGAATTTTTTTACTGAGATATGATATAATAACTTTATTTATACGTATGGTGCTATCTTCAAAAAATGGCCGACAAAAGTTTATATGTGTTGGAATATATGATGCTTCTAACAGATACTTTTAGTATACAAAATTTGGTCGAAATTGTGGAAATGGTATGGCAGATATATGAAATAAACCTAAAAAATTGGTACGACCGCCATTTTGAAATTAAATTCCTATTCATGTTCAATCATTTACTTACGTTTGCTTGGCCTATTATAGTATTACTTACCTGCTAAATTGGGTGAGATTTTCTTAATTAGTTCTCGAGAGATAGTGAAAACTTTGTTTCTTTATTTGGTGCTACTTTATAAAATGGCGGACTTACAACAACATTAATATCATCATGCTTACACAATGCTCTGCCACAATACAAAATTTTGTTTTCATCGGTTTGAATGATTCCCGAGATATGACATATCACCCCAAAATCTAAATGGCCACTATTTTTAAAAAAATTGCCCGACATTGTCGAAAACTGTATAAGTCAGGTGTCCTTACCAAGTACTTTATGCGTGCCAAGTTTGTGAAATTCGGTCAATGCGTTCAAAAATTGAAAAGGGGGACACACATGCTCAGACACACACACAGGTATACAGAGAGGAAAGTGATATAAATGGTGAGTATAAAGGAATACCCCAACTTTTAAGGTTTATAATATCAAAACCAAACCATCTACAACCTTGATTGACCAATAAAATGAAGCTTAGAACTGTGAAGTTTGTTTACCATACATTCAAAAATATTCAATGTGACCACCATGAGCGGCTCGAACGACATCAACGCGATAATCAAACTCGTTCCACACTCTTGTCAGCATGTCCGGTGTTACGGTTTGGATGGCGTCCATAATTTTCTTTTTGAGATCATCAATGTTAGCCAGCAATGGTAAACGAAACACTTCATCCTTTATATACCACCATAGAAAACAATCGCACGGGGTAATATCCGGGCTTCTTGGGGGCCATTGATGAAGTGCCTGGTCACCAACTGCTCCTCGACCAATCCAGCGTTGCGGCAACGTCTCGTTCTAATCTCCGCGAACAGCTAGATGCCAATGGGGTGACGTACCATAAAGTAAAAATCAGACCATCTCTTTCACATTGACGTGTCGAATGCGAGCTCGCTACCCCCTCACAACCTCAATCCAAAAGTTACGAACGCCATCCACTGGACATGCTGACAAGAGTGTGGAACAAGTTTGATTCTCGCGTAGATGTCGTTCAGGCCGCTCATAGTGGTCACATTGAACATTTATAAATATATGTAAAACCAACTTCATGGTTCCTAGGTTCATTTGATTGGTCAATCAAAGTTGTTGGTTGTTTGGTTTTGATATTACAGACCTTCAAAGTTTGGGTATTCTTGTATACTCACCTTGTATTAAGTCTTTGTTTCATTCGGAAAATAGGCTGGAAATGTGAAGATACTGCGAATGGAGTATATTGTCTGGGGTTCCGGCTGGCAAGTACATTACCACACGCTGATCGGTAAACGTTGATCTGACATGTCTCTGTATAGGGACGCCATTTTGGTAATGTGTGTGGCCTAGAGATCGCGGTATTCACGTGCAGTCTATTGGCACGAGACAGAACCAAGTTTCTCGCTCCTCTCACGTCGTCCATAGTATGTATACAGCTTTCGATGCATCCAGAGCGCAGCATACAATTGGTGAAAATGGCTGGTATAAAGTATATCAGTATTACATTTAAACTGAACGCCCTGTAAACCGTGATTGTTGGGTTTGTTTACACACTTATTTGGCCAAGAAACAGGAATATTTGAGTTTGTATGTTAATTGCATGACAAGGATTTTATATGCTCATTTGTTGAATGCTTAAAAATTATTAACATCACATTCGTATATTACACAACGGAACTGAATTATATTTGTTAAAGAAAGTTGCTTAATTTATACAGGAAAAACATTTACACAATGTCACCTAGAAATAGTGTGTTTTTTTTTTTTACATTGTGTTACGTAGTACTGATGTTAGTAATATCATGAAAGGCAGATTATACCCTCTACAATAGTACATATTTCCCCCGCTAGATGTCAGCCACTTTGCTCGGAAACATGAAAAAGGGAATAGAAAAAAACTTACTGAGGACAGAAATTGTATTGGACCAAACTTGGATTGAAATTGGACTCAGCAAGACATTATTTTACTCTTTAGGTGCAACATTTCAAAACATAACTGAAATGTATACAATACCAAAGAGAGTGAAGGTGAGTGAAAATTAGGCTATTAGAGCATTCGGTGAATAAACCGAAACTGAAATGTAAACAATACCAAAGAGAGTGAACTTGAGTGAAAAATTATCTTATACAGTATTCCACAAATAAACCGAAACACAGAAAAGCAAATCACGAAATTCGAATTTTTACTTGAAAATGAAGTGTAAAAATATTTGTAGCAATATGCGTTTCTTTCGTGACACACGCATGTATACATAGTGACGTGAACCACGAACCCACGAGCTCCTTGTGCCCACTCTGACCGCCAGTCACATGAACTGCATCAGCTGTATCGGGCCGTACCAGTTACATCAGGCAAGAGTGTGTAGTACAGGTTGACAAGAACGGAAATTGAAACTTCTTGCGAACAGGTACTACGTGACTCAAGAGGTCGTCTTACTTTCTTTATTACAAGAGGTAACTCTTGTAGAATATAGTAGGTGATCCGAAACGGTGTTTACCCCAAATCTACAGTCGTTAGGCACACGAGTCATTGGTCGTTACGTCGTAGCAATTCGCACCGCGACATATGACATATCGCAACACCATGTGATGTCGACTGGCCTGTAGTCTGAAGTGGATAGTGCTAAGTGCACCAAAGTGCGACCAATAGTGCGCAGTATTTTTCTATATCTATCACAAAACTTCATCTCATTCAAAGCTACGGTCAGGGGTGGGTTTTATTGTATTAAGAGCCATCGAGCATTGCAACCCACATATCTTAGCCCAGGTGACCTTGTCCATCCTTTCAGGAGACAGCCACCTGGCAACACTGTAGTCAGTGAAATACAATACACATGAAGTGTAATACAGACACTTTTCACAAGAAAGCATAATAGTTGTATTCAATATCTATGTATAAGAGGGTAATTGTGTTTTCATAAAGGGAGACTACCTATAAAGGCCTCCATCATAGTAACATTTCATTTAGTGCTGTGATACTCCTCGTCAACTTCACAACATCAACCTTAACAGACATTTGTTAAACAACGGGGGTTACCAATGTGTCTAATTTAATTTATATAATTTTTCACCATTTCAATAATGTTACATAGTGCTTATGTCGTGTTTTACCACTCGGCATTTGACTTCGGTTCACGCCACTTATGTTGGAAGACGTCGCCACTCGTTCAGTTCACCTCAGCACATGAGCCAGACTGGCACTGTAGTCGTCTGCTCTGCGAGCCCCCTCAGTACCATCATTTAGGCTGATATCACTTCATTCCAACAGTAACTTAATTAGCCGCAACATTTGATTTCTTTCTATGCCGAGGGGACAACCACCTGCACCCTCACCAGAGAGCTTTTCTGTACCGCTTATCCGCACAAACACCATGCTGACTAATGTCATTTTCATGCTAAGGTCACCAGCAGGCCGCAAGTGCTGGGTGCGTTTCTTTTAATATTCTCATGTCCACTTCTTGAACATGTAATGAAGTATGTGAGTAAACAGCTTTAAAACATTCAGTGAGTGTTGATTCATTGTCCTCCTGGACACATAGGGCACTTCATCCCTTGTAGTACAACCCACAATTTTTCTTATATATTTCAGACTTACAAGACGGCCTACAGTCTCTTCATAAGGTCAAAGTGTGTAAGTAGTAATATTAAGTGCATGGTAAATTTATCTTCAAACTAACTGAGGCATACAGGGCCCCCTGAACCATCGACCGAACGACCCACATCACTAACTCTCCGCTAAGTTATGGCGCCGGGCAATTCTACACTCAACCAGCTCTGTTTCACCTCGACCACGTCAATATATATATATATATGTGTGTATATATAGGATGATTCACAGCACCCGTATCATCCCTTTTTCTCGGAAACAACAAAGCAGGGTTTCGCGAAAATAGTGTGATAACTATAGCCTATATGAAAAATCGATTGGTAGTAATCACATTCCTCCGAAAATATCATAGTTAGAGGTATGAGAGGTGAGCTTTGAAATTGCCAATGGATATGTGGCTCCTATAAGGTATCGTTGGATAGGTCGTCTAAAAAAATATATATACATTTTGGGTTTTTTTTCTGATATGCATAGTTTACACCCAATAAATTAAATAATCTAAGCATTTAGTTCGTGACATGCATAATTTACGCACAATGAAAAAAGATCGCAAATATGGTTTAATTAAAAAAAAATCAAAAGAAAATTAACAAAACATGTTGTTTCTCTGGCGTGCATACCTAGTATACGTACAATCATAGGGACATCGGGTTAACAGTAAATACTGGTATGGTGTGAGAGAACTACCATGAATTGGAAATTGGGAACACTCATTCGCACACAGCACTCTTCATAAGTGTTCTAAATGTCGACAACGTTGTATCAGATACGACCCTGCTCTCCGTCTTACATTCGCTGATACTCGGCGGACCTCAGCACCAATGAGAGATACACATGATGCTCTGATTCAAGCATTATTGCAATCTCAAACGAATGACTCTCTGAATGAACGAACGTTCGATTGTTCGTTAACTTTCATGAAAAACCTGAAATTCCTGTTAGTGGTAGATGACGTATCTGCTTGCTGCTTAGTGCTGCCTTATACACCTCGTTTATTCGGAAACATTCTAAAAATAACAGTTACCTGTATCCAATTATCATTCGTTGTGTGTAAACTATACACATCAGATCTACAATGTGCACCTTTATGGTATTGCCGGTTGGAGCATGAGACTCGCTTTGATACTAGCAGTGACCTGTGTGCCTTGCTGCATGGACTCGTGCAGTAGGTATTATACTGTTACCGAGCAAACGCGGAGAATAATACAGCACTGCGAAGCAACCAGATAAGTCATCTATCACTTACAGGAACTGCAGGCCATGCATGCAAGTTAGCTGACAATCGAAAAGGTCGTTTATTCATACAGTCAATCATTTTACATTGGAACCATTAACCATGTTTGTTGTTTCAGTGCCAGACATTGTCTGTCTTTGGTGTCACTTTCAGAATGGAATGTCGTTTACAAACGAAGAAGCATTTGACATGCTGATATAAGGAGAATTTCGTCGTAACAGCAGATCGGCTCCACGTTTGTATGTAAGGGGATACCCACAGCGCGTCCATCACTCGTACAATGTCTTCCATCGTCTTGCATGTCGTGTGCGCACAAACGGGCTATTGCAATCGACGCGCAACAAATGTCGTCGCATCAGACCAACTGTGAGAGACTAGAGGGCTGTTGATGTACCTGATGCCATGGTAGTTAATCCTCATGATTCTACATGGAGGATTGCCCAAGACTCAGGATTGTCTCAAAGTACAGTGAAGAGAATCCTCGCTGATAATTGTTTACGTCCGTATCATGTACAGCTGCACCAAGAACTTGGGAATAATGAATTTCCTAGGCACATTGATTTCTGCAAATGGTATCTCAGCAAAGACCGTGCTTTCCATAGCAGCATTTTGTGGACTGATGAGGCCACGTTCAAGGGTAATGGTGACGTTAACATACATAATGCGCATTACTGGTCTGCGGTCAACCAAAATTGGCTCCATAAAATGGATAACGAGCATGTGTGGAGCTTTAATACTTGGTGTATCCTCGGGCATCATGTCATAGGACCATATTTTTTTCAAGGGCACTTAATGTGTATGCAGATTTCCTAGAGAATATTTTGTATCAGCTGGTCGAAGATGTCCCTCTCGCTCTGAGATTAACACTGTGGCTTCAACAAGATGGCTATCCTGCTCACTTTACACGCTGAGCTTGGTTAGTTGCTGACATATTATTCCCCAGAAGGTGGATTGGAGGAATGTGTCCTGTAACTTGGCCACCACATTCTCCAGACTTGTCCCCAAATGACTTATTTATTGGGGGAGAATGAAAGATATTGTCTACCGCATGCATCCAACAACGAGGGAAAACATGAAAGACAGAATCAGAGCAGCGTGTGGATCTCTTTGCTGTGCTGAGGTCCGCCGAGCAACCGCGAACGTAAGAAGACCAGAGTCGTATCTGATACTGGATGGTCGACATTTCGAACAATTATGAAGAGTGAATTGTGAGAATAACTGTTCCCAGTTCCCATTTTACAATAGTTCTCTTACACCATACCGGTACTTACAGTTCACCTGACGTCCATTTGATTGTACGTAAATTAGGGATGTAAGCCAGAAAAACAACATGTTTCGTTGAATTACTTTTGATTGTAGTAAGAAAAAATATAGTTTTCGTTTCGTTTCATTGTGCGTAAACTACGCATGTCACCAATCATATGCTTGCATGATATATTTCATTGTGTGTAAACTATGCACGTCAGAAAACAACTGTCTTGGTAAATGTTTTATTTTAGACGATCTATCCAACGATACCATATAAGACCCAGGTTTCCATTTGCAATTTTAACCCTCACACACCGCACGGAATTACTATCAATCGATGATTCACATAGAGTTAGTTATCACAATTTTTTCACGAACCCCCGGTGTTGCGTTCTTTCCATGAAAAGGGGTGATACGGGTGCTGTGAATCAGCCTATATATATATATATATATATATATATATGTGTGTGTGTGCGTGAGTTTAATATTATAATTTCAAGACTCTATAAACATTTGCAAGTTGCGAACAGTAATTATTTTATAAGACGGCAGTTTTGTGTTATTATCTCTGATCTATTTCCTAGTCGGGTGTTTAAAGTAAATTTGTTATGGTGATTATACATTCCAGACATATTTCAGTCCGGTATGGGGGGCTTAAGGATAAAGTTTCAGTCGGGGTTATTTTCCCCAACCAAAATTCAATTAGAATTAAAATTTTACTCTAAACGATGTTATGGATTGCAACTCGCTGCTCAGATTGAGCCCATTTTACAGCTGATAATTTATACTGGCCTAATAGTAAAAAAATTATGTTTTGTTTACAACATATTTTGTAATTTTAATTAGCGTTCAGTGGCTTCGAAGCTTCCAAATTGTAACATTAATTATAGAATATAATTTCAGAGTCCTATAATTAAAAGTTGGTTAATATAAACAAATCCATTTTAGATTATGTAAAAATATCGTATACATGTTACATTATTAGAAAATTATTAACTTTTCAGAATATGGAAAAGTATTAAATATCATAAATGTAATTTATAGGTTAAAATATATTTGAGTTTCAATGTTAGACAAGAAATTTTTTTTTTCACCTCACGAAATTTTGCATTTCATTTGCCATGGTGTTAAAAATCGAAATCAATTTAAAACCAATTTTTCAAAATTGGATACATTTTATTTAAATTATTACATATTATTATACCCAAAATAAATATTATTATGTATAAAATCAGTTTATCCTAATGACAGGTTTCGGACAAATAAAAATGTAATTGAATTTCAATAAAATACATGAAAGGAAAAAAAAACAAATTATAATCTTAAAATGTTTTTAAAGATTAAAGCAAATTTTAGTCTACTTCCGAAAGGAAAGATAGACTCATGCAATAACTCGTTTGTCTGTCTGGAATATATGTCCCCCACCCCTTTAATAACTTTCAAACCCGACAACATAATATAATGAAACTAGGTCAACAATATAGAATTTATTATGGACATCAGACCTTTATAGTTTTCAATCATGCTTGGTACTCATTTTCAAAATGGCGGCAATTTTGGAATTTAGGATATCGTGGTATATCTCGGGGACCAAATTTGGAATGTTAAAAAAGGCATGATATTTGCATTGTATTTAGAGATCGATAATGATATTAATCCACCATTTTGAAAGATAGCATAAATTAAATACTTATATATATTCATAATACCTCGGGATCCATTTTACATATGTAAACTAAATTTATTTCATTGACAGTGCATAATTTAAGCATTGAATTAAGAATCCAATGATGGTATTGGTTTGCAAGTATGAAGATAGTGCAAATTGTAAAAAGTATGCTGCTCCTTTAAAATTAGGAAGCAACTAACTAAATTTGTTACGTTGATAGTACATGATTTTATAATCAAAACCGGAATGTGGTAGCCTTATTTTACCAACATTTTGTAAGAATGCATATTAGATGAATAAAACTTTTCCACTATATTTATGGAACCATTTAACAGATTTGAACCAAATTTTGTATGTTGACAGTTCATGAAGTAGCATTTCATTTGGGAATAATTAATGATATTAGTCAGCCATTTTGAAAAATGGAACCCATTTTAAAAATGTACTTTTTAATTGTATCTCTGGAAAAATTTCATCNATTAGTCAGCCATTTTGAAAAATGGAACCCATTTTAAAAATGTACTTTTTAATTGTATCTCTGGAAAAATTTCATCAATTTAAACCAAATTTCGTACATTGTTAGTAGATGATGTAAGCGTTTAATTTGATAACCGACACTACTATGAGTATNTAGTAGATGATGTAAGCGTTTAATTTGAAAACCGACACTACTATGAGTATGCCATTTCGGAATATAATGTAGATTGAAAAATAAAGCTGTTCTATTATATCTCGGGTACTGTCTAACCTATTTTAACCAAATTTGTATCGTTCATAGCACTTTATATAAGCATGGTTTTTAGAAATATAAAATGCCATTAGTGTGCTGTTTTGGAAAGAAGTTCAAATTAAATAAAATTAAACTTTTTAATTATCGGGAATTATTAAATAAATTTAAACCACATTTTGTATGATGACAATGTGTGATGGCATTTAATTTAGAAACCATTTGGGAATAAAGTGGAATTTCGTAAAATATTTATTTTACTTTATACCTCGAGGACCACTTGTCAAATTTAAATCAAATGCAGTGCATGATGCAAGCATTGAATTAAGAATGAGATTATGTAATTAAACCGCCATTTTGTAAGGTAGGTGAAACATAAAAAATAAAGCTTTTATATTATATATCAGTAACTGCACAACCAATTACTGGGTTTTTTTTTGCTTATAAGTAGCACTAATGTAGGTCATGTTCATATATGCAATTTAAATAAGCAAGAATTAAATTTTCAAAATGTCGGCAATATATGTATTTTGGGTTCATTTGCAATATCTACAGTACCGTTTGGCACGTTGCGAGCAAACTTGTTATGCTGAAAGTATCTTTTAAAAGCATCAAATTTGTCAAAGCATATGCTATTTTACCCGCCATTTTGTAAGATACCTACATGTGAAAAATAATGTTTTAATGTCATATATCGGGGAAATAATTAACCAGTTCCTACTAAATTTGGCACTCAAGTAATACTACTGTATGTCATATAAACTGTCACGTTTTAGTGGGTCAGACCATTATTTTCAAAATGGTGGCCACATAAGCATTATTTCTGCTATACTATATCAATGAAAACATGTAACCAATTTTAACTTAATGTTGTATGCCAGTAATCATTAAATAAACAAATAAATAAACACATTTTGAGTCGTTTTGGAAGATGGCACTACATGTAAAGTAATTTTTTTTTCTGTCTTGGGAAACAATTAACGGATACCCATAAAATTCAGGTTTCAAGTTATACTTTTGTAGAACATAAAGATTTATATGACTTAAGAATGCAGCCAAAAAGTTTTTGAAAAACAGCCATGGAAATGTTATTGGTTAGCAAGCCACTCGTCCCCAACAGTTTCAGCCGACTTTAATATGTATATATACTCATGACAGACATATAATGTGCCAATACATTGATGAAAAAATCACCATATGAAAAATTGGAGCATTCATGTAATATTTCTGAAACCAACCAGCCGATTCTCACCGAACTTTGCACATTAGTAGTTCAATGGTAGGATATGTTTTAAGTGAGTCTGGTATTATTTGCCGTATGGCAGTCATATAAATTATTTAGAAAAAAATTTCTTATCTATTAAACTATTTAAACGCTTTCATTTATGCCGAGAGTAGCCATTAGAAGCATACATGATGCTTGTAATGATCATCTTTTACCGACTTTTTGCTAGATAAATCTTATCCTTTTTGGAAATTTCAATTTGCTAAAGCCAGTCTACAGAAACTTTAGTCCTATTACTAAAAAATTTAATGCTCCTAATTCTATTCTACCTCTGTACTGTAGTTGACTGAACGCGAGCTTACGGTTGAGGCTTTCCGGGTTCAAGTGCCGTATAAGTCACTTGTGTATTTTTAATTGACTCAGTAGTACTGAATTTGTTTCTGATTCTCTCTCCAATGATATCGCTATGAACAAGATGTCAAAACCAAATACCATCTATTTTAAAAAACGACATCAAAATATTTAATTTTAATATCATACCGGATTGAGTAAAGGATATAGTACGTACAGTATATCTTTATGTAGTAAAGAATAAATAAAAAACATTTTATGAGGTAGTTATTATAACACATAATAAAATTCTTCAACTTTTATAAACATATTTACTACCTCCTTTTGATAAGGTATTTAATTTTATTTCTATCCTTAAGTCTTTATATAGTAGTTAATTCTCCACCTAGTTTATCCAACATAGTTATAGTATGTCTTTGGTGCTCTCCTAGTTTTCCTGTACGGTTTTTTTCAAAAATGATATATATAACTTTTGCTGATACTGCTTCTGAACATAATACTTAAATATTACAAAAAAATTAACTAAATTCTCATAAAATTTGTAACTTTTAAAGAGTATATTTAATTATATACATCAATACATTATTTTTTAACCTTTAATGTAGGTATATGAAATTGAACATTTTGTTTGCATAAGTACTGTAAGTAATAACACGAAGTTATCTATATAAACAATGCGCCTACTTTCCTCTACATGACTGCAAATAATTTGGATGTACTTTTAAAAAGTTATATGGTTGGTAGCTCTTGACATCATGTTGACAGCGATATCATAAGAGAGGGAACCAGAATCAAATGCAGTACTACTGAGTCAATTACAAATACACACGTGCCTTACCTGGGACTCGAACACAGAACGACTCGTACCGTAAGCTGGCGCGCAGCCAACTGCAGTACAGAAGTAGGACTCAGAGCATCTACTTCTGTAGTAGGCTAATCAGTCTAAAATTCTGTAGACATGGGTTGAGCAAATTCCAATATCTACAGGTGCATCATTTTGAAAACGAGCGTGTGAATCATATAATTCATGTTAAATTTACATGGCCTACTGTAGCAATACTAGGGTACAGAATTGGGTGGAAACAGGTTGACTGGTTGTGATTGGCATAAACGCCCAAAAGCATAAAAGGCATAAATGTATTTGACACTATCGTAATAAATTCCTTTAAAACCAGCCCACTATAAGTATATAACCGATGTCAAAATAAAAAGTTTGGTTAAAAATGGTTAATTTTTTTAAGATGTATGTTTAAATTATTTAAACTATTTATATTGCACTTTTTTAATAACAATGTTTCATCCTTTTAAATTACACAATTTTTCCAAGGCCTACTTTTAAACTGTCTGTGTACAAAATATGGCGGGAATTCAAAGTTTGGTTCCCGATATATGCCATAAAAGATGCATTTTATTACTTGGCACTGCCTTACAAAATCTCGGCAAAAGATGATTTCTTTAAGAATATTTGAAGCTTCAAATGGTCACTTTCAGCATAATAAGTTCAACTGAAAGCGGTTAACCTTGTTTAATACGTATGAAATACTTATCTACAAGAATTATATGACTATTATACCCTGCTAATATTATAATTGCAAAAGTTTGTAAGGATGGATGTATGGATGCTTGTTACTCTTTCATGCAAAAACCACAGAGTGCATTTTAATGAAACATTATAATAATATAGCTCATACATCAGAATAGCACATCGGCTATAATTTATAAAGATATATAGTGTAAAATGGCCAAAATATAACGATTAGTGTCAAGTAAGTCTGGAAAAATTCTGCTATCTGCGAGCTATTTTGGCGTGGGCTGCAAAACTGTAAGAGTTACACGAATATAATGTATGGTGGAAATGTTTCTCATAAGTAGTNCGGGAAAAATTCTTCTATCTGCGAGCTATTTTGGCGTGGGCTGCAAAACCGTAGGAGTTAGACGAATATAATGTATGGTGGAAATGTTTCTCATAAGTAGTTCTACAAAAAAGTCCGTGACAGCATCTATCTATCTTTTATGTGGAAGCCATTATTGCCAAAAAAAGTTAACTATAAATACAATAAAATTTCATACTATATTTCAAATGCACATTTTGTAGTAATAAATTTATGTTTATCAAAATAAATACTTTTATCGCTTCTGATATTTAAAGTAGAAAAACTTTGTCTTTTACACTACGTAATTTGGACAAATATTTTTAATGTTCCAACCATGAGAAAGTGAGTGTACGCTGCTAAAATGGTTCGGTCCGGCGGGTGCATGGAGGTCGGGATTTACTTAACTGAAAACAATGTTAGAGAGAGAATGGCCGCACCATCTAGGACGACACTAACTGCGTTTTTCCTGCTGTGCCAAAATGACGTATTTGCAAAAACAATACTTTATGTTGATGTACCCCACTACTTTACATGGAACGCGTNTCCACTACGTAATTTGGACAAATATATTAAATGTTCCAACCATGAGAAAGTGAGTGCGCGCTGCTAAAATGGTTCGGTCCGGCGGGTGCATGGAGGTCGGGATTTACTTCACTGAAAACAACGTTAGAGAGAGAATGGCCGCACCATCTAGGACGACACTAACTGCGTTTTTCCTGCTGTGCCAAAATGACGTATTTGCAAAAACAATACTTTATGTTGATGTACCCCACTACTTTACATGNATGTTAGAGAGAGAATGGTCGCACCACCTAGGACGACACTAACTGCGTTTTTCCTGCTGTGCCAAAATTACGTATTTGCAAAAACAATACTTTATGTTGATGTACCCCACTACTTTACATGGAACGCGTCGTTATAAGAATGGA
>NQII01004764.1:168447-189828 GCA_002778355.1 Clitarchus hookeri | reverse complement strand
ATGACCATGCTGAAACGTGAGAGTAGACAGTCGTGTGCCGGGAACCTAACAGTAATATCACCAAGCCGGGACGCGAAGTGCGATACAGAGCGGGAATCAGTCACTTGGTCAGTGAGTCAATCATGACGTCACCGAGGAGAGAATCCAGGAACAGTCCGTCATGGAGAGCAGTAATCGAGACCGCCGCAGGAAGCCAGCTGAGTCCACCATGCCAATTAGACTGAGCCAACAGCTCATTAAGAGGGCCGCCCAACTTACCAGACAACATCCTACCAGAGCACCAAATACAGATAAGTACCAACGTCGCCACTCAANAGACAACATCCTACCAGAGCACCAAATACAGATAAGTACCAACGTCGCCACTCAAGGGCATGTCCCGACGCCTAGTGTCCTTCAAGACATCAGAAACGTTAGCCAGAGCACTGTAATCAGCCCGTAAGGTCCTCAACTCGCAAGGTACCATCTCGCAGGGTCAGTACTATATGCAAATTTCTGGGAAAGGGTGTGTGAATTTCCGGTCAAATATAACCTAGTACATTTGAAACACTGAGTGACTACATTATTGTTTACCCTATTAAATCTCCAAAGCACCTCATAGTCTGTGCCTGGTAGAAATAACTCAGGTCCTATGACCCTCCCTGTACATCATATCACAAGGAGGCGAATAGCGTCAAATGATATCCCACTTTGTGAACCGCGACCAACGTAATTGGGATGAATGGGTACCTTACGCCTCATTGGCATATAGAAGCACCCCACATAGCGTGACAGGAGAATCCCCTTTCTTTCTGATACAGGATAGACACGTAAACTTACCTTTTGATAATATTGTGAGATCCAAACAAATTAATCATGCGGTAGGTGAAAGGTATGAAAAGGAGTTGCTATTTCACCTGCAAAACTGTTTTGAGATAGTCAGAGAAAACCTTAGAAAGTCTGCGGATGCAACAGAATATCAGTTTAGTAAAAAGACGAAAGTAGTTGCAGTATATTTAAAAATTAAGTCGTACCTAGAGGGTTAAATAAGAAATTAGTGCCCAAGTGGCTGGGCCCATTTCAAGTGTTACAACAAACATCCACAGTGAATTTTAAGATTAAGGAAATATACGGTAAAAGGGTGTCAATTTTGCACAAAAAGTAAATTTAAAAAAGTAGCAAAGAAAAAGAAGCTGAAATTAATGTAGACGAGGAGGAGAAAGAAATGGGAAAAGTGAAAAGGTATTTAGCTATCATTTTGGGAGGTAATGATATGAGTGGGAGTGGCCCACCAAACAGGCGACGGGGAATGAGCCCCAGCTGCAGTTAACGAAGGATACGCCCTTAGAAGTAGAGGGTCTGTTCCTGACTTGCCCTGGATTAGGCCATAATCTGTGAATGTTGTGACTAACCTATTCTCTGATCGCAGTAGTGATTGCAGCCTTATTAATCATGGCAAGTGTGGTGGAGACAGCAACAGCTGCAGACAGAGAGGAAGAATGGGACCAAACAACAAATCGGGTATCGTATTCGTGAAGGAAGGTAACGTGCTGGTAACAGGTGATCGGCGGACATTAATCTTGAATATTGATACTAGTTACTCTGAAGCCACGGTTCAGCAGTTTATGTTCTTTTTAGGACATGTTTCTACAGAATATACAATAGAATCGGATGAATCTATGAAAAACTATACTCAAAACATGAGAAATATTGTGTCACAAGGGGTTGAGGTCACCACACGCAAGCAAATAAAGTCTCAAAGTTAATAGGAAATTTGAGAAATACTTTTAGAGCCTAGGGGTAGAAATAAACGTAGTTTAATAAATGCAGGAGGTGAAATTCTTAAGTTCCTCTTTGGCACTATGGCCGAGAGTGACCTCGTTGAAATAAATAATAATAATATACTATCAAAAATTTATCACAGCAATAATGAGGTTGTAAGTGAGCTAGAAGATCAAATTACTTTGCTAAACCAAACCAAGAAAGCTCTGAATAGACATAAAAAGATAATCACAAAATTAGCATTTACAATTAACAAAATAGAAGGAATCATTCTTTATTCAGATTAACAACATACATAAACAAATAAATGTGATGTATCGTGCAAGTTCCGCAATGAGAACTTTTGAGTCAGTCCTGAGCGATATAAGAGAAGAAGTGATGTTCACACAAGCTCTATAATTTACAAGTCTTGGTCAATTATCCTCTTTTTATAACCCCAACAAAATTAACAAGGGTTTTGAGAAGTATTGTTTTATCTTCCGAACTATCCTATTTTAACTAACCTAAAGACTGATGAGATTTACCCATACTGTAATCTAGCTACAGTACATGCCGCTACAGTAGGCACCCTCCTTAGGTTGTATGTGGAATTACCTCTAAAATCACAAAACACATATTTCAATTTATATAGAGCTATTGGTCTATCCACTATCAGATTTGATAATGGAAATATGGAAATACAAGCCGATAAAGATTTAATTGCTGTCACGGATGATAAGCTATTCTTTATTGAACTAAGTGCAGTAGATTTAAATAAATGTTGAAAATCAGTAACAAGGATTTGTCCATCATTGCCAANTGTTACAATTGTGGTAAGATGGGGTATCTAGCCAGAGAATGCAGAACAAACATATGCTATAACTGTAGAGAGCTAGCGCACGTTTCCAGAACTTGTAAAAATAAAGTGAAATGTGAAAATTGTGGCCAAGAAAATCATGTGACGGAAGAATTTCGCACTCCTATATGTTGTTATTGTAAAAAGATAGGTCACACAGAGTCCCAGTGTTTTAAGAGGCTTGTAAAGGGCAAGTGGAAAGAAGTCTTCAGACATTCATTACAATGTGACGCATAATGCATATTGTAAGTAGAGGCATCGCTGACACTCCTCCGCCATTTTTTTCCCCCGCGAGCGCCTACAGTTGACACATGTCGCGGGACATGTGCGGCCAGGTCAGGTCGACCCGAGAGGACGTATAAGTCATTAACACGTGCCGAGGTAGGCTAGCGATTTTCGCCCACAAGGAAATTAAGACATGTGCCAAGGAGGGCAGCTGCTAGAATATCGCTGACCCCCCCAGAGATACACAAGAAAAGGGCTGACAGAGCTTGGCTGTTGGGCCACGAGACCCCACCCTCCCCCTAGCAAAACGCAGGGGAACAGAGACACGCACCACAAATAATGCTGATGTAAGCTAAAGTTGCGCTAACGCCACACAAGTTAGCGAGGCCCCCACCACCCCCCTTCCCCCTCCCTCAACAGGAGTCCTGACACATGGAGGAAGTGGGTCATTGTTCGCCACCTTCCACCCCCCTTCCCCCAAACAAGGGAGACATGTGTGTGAATCTNAGAGCTTGGCTGTTGGGCCACGAGACCCCACCCTCCCCCTAGCAAAACGCAGGGGAACAGAGACACGCACCACAAATAGAATTAGATGAATCTATGAAAAACTATACTCAAAACATGAGAAATATTGTGTCACAAGGGGTTGAGGTCCTCACACGCAAGCAAATAAAGTCTCAAAGTTAATAGGAAATTTGAGAAATACTTTTAGAGCCTAGGGGTAGAAATAAACGTAGTTTAATAAATGCAGGAGGTGAAATTCTTAAGTTCCTCTTTGGCACTATGGCCGAGAGTGACCTCGTTGAAATAAATAATAATAATATACTATCAAAAATTTATCACAGCAATAATGAGGTTGTAAGTGAGCTAGAAGATCAAATTACTTTGCTAAACCAAACCAAGAAAGCTCTGAATAGACATAAAAAGATAATCACGAAATTAGCATTTACAATTAACAAAATAGAAGGAATCATTCTTTATTCAGATTAACAACATACATAAACAAATAAATGTGATGTATCGTGCAAGTTCCGCAATGAGAACTTTTGAGTCAGTCCTGAGCGATATAAGAGAAGAAGTGACGTTCACACAAGCTCTATAATTTACAAGTCTTGGTAAATTATCCTCTTTTTATAACCCCAACAAAATTAACAAGGGTTTTGAGAAGTATTGTTTTATCTTCCGAACTATCCTATTTTAACTAACCTAAGACTGATGAGATTTACCCATACTGTAATCTAGCTACAGTAGGCACCCTCCTTAGGTTGTATGTGGAATTACCTCTAAAATCACAAAACACATATTTCAATTTATATAGAGCTATTGGTCTATCCACTATCAGATTTGATAATGGAAATATGGAAATACAAGCTGATAAAGATTTAATTGCTGTCACGGACGATAAGCTACTCTTTATTGAACTAAGTGCAGTAGATTTAAATAAATGTTGAAAATCAGTAACAAGGATTTGTCCATCATTGCCAANCTCTTTATTGAACTAAGTGCAGTAGATTTAAATAAATGTTGAAAATCAGTAACAAGGATTTGTCCATCATTGCCAATAAGAGGTCATGTTAGTAAATCTTGTTTGTTTAGCCTGTTTTGAGGAATATCGAACTTAGTGAAATCCCTTTGTGAAGTTCAATTGTTAAAAGATTTTGCCCCAACATTTTATAAGCTAGCACACAATAATGCATGGATCTATAGCTCAGACACCCCATTGATACAGTGATTAAATGTAATGATAAAAATAAAACTGTAATATCACAGACACTACATGGAACTGGTCTATTAAAACTAGAATACGGGTGTAATGTTAACAGCAAAGAATTTATTTTGTTACCGCAATCATCTGGTGAAACCACTGTCGATCTGCTACCTAAATAAATATTATTATTCTTATTGTTGAAATAAGTGCTCCTATTGATGATATAATATTTCATGATATATCAGGATAATCTAAATACCGCCGTGGTATTCCTGCTAACCCTAGATATGCTACCACTCAATGTTAGCATATCGTAATGTTGAGGATATGCTAAAGGTACACATCAATGACATTGCGAAACCCAATATATATGATAGGTATGAAATTGAAGAAATTATAAGTGAGATGAACCAGATGGATGCGTTGACAGATGGAATCTCACAAGAAATGAAAGAAAAATTACAGTTGATGAAAGTTAAACAATCTTGTGAATCCAATGAGAGTTCTTGAAACGTCTACTCCGTGTTTCAAATGTTTTTGATTATCTTTATCCTAGCAGTGTGCTCATACAAAATTCATAAGTGTTACAGGGAATACGTGATCCAGAAGCAGAAGAGAGAGGTGGCATACGTGATCCAGAAGCAGAAGAGAGAGGTGGCATACGTGATCCAGAAGCAGAAGAGAGAGGTGGCACTAGAGATCAATGCACAGTGTTACGAGGAAATTCCCTTAGAAAAGAGATGAGAGAACGAGAGAAAGGAACACTCTTCGACGCAAGTCAATCCAGTCACGAACATTAAGGCATCTCCACCGATATTGAAGTGGGAAAAACGATAGTCGTTCAACGCATGATAAACTTAAAACAAAAGCAAATTAGTGTACAACAGAAGTTGTCAGGAGGAAAGAATACTTCGGTGTGTGTGTGAAACTCGAGATGAAAGTCAATTTGTGAAAAATTGCAAGAGGAAATAATTATTTCGAGAGACTTTACAGGTTTCAGAAGTTTTAAATGGAGTCTATACAAGTAAAATTGTAAAACAAATTCATGACATATTTGTAATGTGACAAAAGGGTTCAAGTAATTCAAAGTAGAAGTATATAGTACAAAAGAGTAAATTGTATTATATGTTTTTGTTAGAATTTTTAGTGGTTTAATTTAATGAATTCATATAAAAATGACAAAATTATAAATGCTGACAGCTATCATGAAGAGCTAAATATAGATGACTATGAGTGAGAAGTAGTTAAATTCAAGAGTTATATTATTTAAAGACTTTAGAGGGACTTATAGCAGAGAGTTTGAAGCCGAAGATGGAAGCATAGTTGCGGAAGAATGCATACGCGATGCGCTCGAGTATCGGATTCCTAGAGGCACCAGCTAAAGAGGCGGAGAAGGTGTTAACATGTGAAGTGCAGCAACAGTAAAACTTCAGTTTAGACCGAAGTTTAGGGACCGCGGTATTCCTTGTTCCACATAATATCACAAGGTATCAACCAGTCACTTTGACTTGTTGAGAGGTTATTGAGGCAGCGCTCCAGATTGTTGGAGACAAGGTTTTGTTTTGGGTGCCTTGGTTTAGGACACAAGAAAAAATTAGTGAATGTTAACGATCACCTAGTCGTGAAGCAATATTGGCCTGGGAAACAGCTCGTGAGGCACTCCCGACCTTTGTCCCACCTGTGGGTATCATACTTCGCCTGCAGACTTGATGTCTCGTTAGACTTTGGGAACGAGATTATCAAGTGAACTTCTGAGAGGTCAGCGTTGTTATGAGTTCGGAGAAAATGTGTGAAAGTATTCACAGCTTTTCCAGCTATCTGGTAATTTGTAAAATGATAACATCATGTTTAAATAACTAAGAACAAACAAAGTGTGTGAAACAAACGTGCCAATTCCAGGCAATGTTTGTTGTTCTAAGTAGGGGGGNAATAACTAAGAACAAACAAAGTGTGTGAAACAAACGTGCCAATTCCAGGCAATGTTTGTTGTTCTAAGTAGGGGGGATTATGAGGAAAGCCCCGAGTTTACACCCAGAGTCATGATCCAGCTGGTATTATTAATTATTATATCACTGACTTACATATTTATGTGATTAATACATCCCTAATATATTTATTTCAATATTTAACTCAAAGGAAACATTGTAAACATGAGTTTATTTATATACCTATTAATTTATTTAGGAATCTAGACTCCTGAACCATATTTCAAGTGTTTTGTAAGTTTTAAGATGAAGCAAATTCTGTTAGAGGTTTCATCAGCCAATAATCAACATTGTTGACTCATGTTGTGTAACATAGTTGTGGATGTCCAACAGATTTGCAGCGCGTGTCTGAAATAAAAATTAGACTTTGACACTCTCTCTCTCTCTGTGGTGGTCTCACTGTATCAGTTTTCAGCACTTTGAACTCAGGCCGTCCACATGACAGAATTTCACAGCATCATGAAATGTCGTGCCTCATGCCGCTGATGTTCATTGTGAGGTCAGGGGTTACAACGCCCAGCAGAATATATACTTGTTTTAGCGGTTTCTCATGGCCATTTAGTCTTCAGTCCTGAAGGAGGCAACTTATGCGGGACACTTCAGGGTGAGAGCCATGTTGTCATGTAAGTTATAAAATTTATTCTGTAACGGGACTTTAAAATATTAAACGACTATGTTTGGATCTAGGTTTCTGCCATGAGCTTGTAATAATAAATAACATTTTCATATATATTGGAGAACTTAAAGTAGAAACAGTACAAAAATTTGTAAGATTTCTCCATGTAAAGATATAAAATAAATTACTTGTTAAATTGAGGTTAAAAAATCTTATTTTTATTTCATAAACATTGTATGGAAACGAACTTGTATTTTGTTATCATTCCTTCGCACTTAAAATGACTGTAAAGTGCCATTTATGTAGACAGAGGGAGTATATTACAGTTTATGTAATAACTATCCCAGGTATTCTGAGTACTTGATGTTGATGCTCTGATTGCTCCTCAAGAGCCTGAGAAATGAGAAAGATGTTTTACTGTGCATACTGCAAGCTTAAATTCTCAGCTCTGTGAACCGAGATAGTATATTATGATTTGTCCCTTGTATTATACTGATTTTTAAGTGTGTAATTATCTGTGCAAACTGTGTGAGGACATTTGCACTCAGTTCATAAATCTGATTGCACTTGCTGGTGTCCGGGCTGGCACGCGTCGGAACCCCGCTANTATGTTTGGATCTAGGTTTCTGCCATGAGCTTGTAATAATAAATAACATTTTCATACATATTGGAGAACTTAAAGTAGAAACAGTACAAAAATTTGTAAGATTTCTCCATGTAAAGATATAAAATAAATTACTTGTTAAATTGAGGTTAAAAAATCTTATTTTTATTTCATAAACATTGTATGGAAACGAACTTGTATTTTGTTATCATTCCTTCGCACTTAAAATGACTGTAAAGTGCCATTTATGTAGACAGAGGGAGTATATTACAGTTTATGTAATAACTATCCCAGGTATTCTGAGTACTTGATGTTGATGCTCTGATTGCTCCTCAAGAGCCTGAGAAATGAGAAAGATGTTTTACTGTGCATACTGCAAGCTTAAATTCTCAGCTCTGTGAACCGAGATAGTATATTATGATTTGTCCCTTGTATTATACTGATTTTTAAGTGTGTAATTATCTGTGCAAACTGTGTGAGGACATTTGCACTCAGTTCATAAATCTGATTGCACTTGCTGGTGTCCGGGCTGGCACGCGTCGGAACCCCGCTATGCCTCCAAAGAACTACAGCACGCCTTTAAACATCTACGGGGCAAGGCCTACCTTCCACCCAGGCCTTACAGAGCAGGCACTCCCTTTCCAAATCATGTCCTGGTGGCAGCATAACTACCCTTAATGTCAGGCACCCCGGTGTCACACACACACTGAAATCACATGCACGCACATGCACACCAAGTGATTTGTTTAACCAGAGACTACAAAAAACACAAAATAGGTACATCATATGTCTGAAAGTGTCGAAGTTAACATCTACTATTTTTGAGGGGGCAATTCAAGCCTGCAACAAATAGCTCACTGTCGCCCCGTCTTGAGGATGAGGCGGGACATTTGACATTTAAAATGGAAAATGTGGATTCGGATTCTACATGAATATGTATGAAATATTTATTAGAAACAGTTTTTGTGATTTGTTGTAGATGATGCTGTAATCAGTGCAAAATAGATTCCTGCAGTTTACATCAAATGTGTACCGCCACATTTCATTCCAGAAGGAATCTGTGATACAAACTGCCACGTATGTGTCTTAAACATGTGGTTCAACCTGTGATAGATGATACGACAGGTAGCGAGATATAGTAATGCTTCTACAGTTTTGCAAGGAGAACCATCATGTTAAAATGCTTTCTGCTTCAACGTTGAAGAAATATGACGTTTATGATTCAAATCATGCTGATGTAAATAATGTGTGCATCTTGTATTCTGTGAGTCCCCTACAAGCTTATCTACTCCTTGCTGCCTTTCACGCCATCTATCACAGGTCGAACAACATGTTTAAGACACATACGTGGCAGTTTCCTTTTTGGAACTAAATGTGGCAGTTACCAATTGATATAACCAAGGGTAATCCACTTTGCACCAATTACTGCGCCGTCTACAACAAATCGCAGAAACTGTTTACAAAAAACCTTTCATATGTATTTACATAAAATCTCAGGTTGCAATAAAACATGGCAGTTCCTATTTTAAACCTTAATGTCACCCCCCCTCCCCCAGATAGGGCAATGGTGAGCTAACTTTTGCAGACTCGAAATACCCCCTTGAAAATAGTGAGGGTTTACTTAGACACTTTGTGTCATACAACGCATCTATTTCACATTATTCCATAGTCTCAGGTTAAATGAAACACCTATTAGAAACACACACACATGCACGTAAACGTGTAAAAAAACTGATTACCATGGATGAGTTGAACAAGTAAATGAGGTTGCCAAACAGTATCGTCATAGCCTGACATGTGTCAAATTTGCATTTAATGTGGTTTGCCTACGCAGATGTGCCACTAGGGGGCATACATGTCACTCTCAAAAAGGCAGTAGTAGCAGTGTGAGCCACAAAGTCAAGTTCAATGAACACGCAGAATGCTCTGACTGTGCATTCAACAAACCGTTGCCCTGCTGAATGAGTTTGAGAGAGTCGTATCATTGGCTTCCGTGAGGCAGGTTGGATGTTTTGGCGCATTACTTGCCACTGGAACAGTTCTGCCTACACTGTCTTGTGTTAGATGCAGTGGGAACAGGAGGGTACACACCCATCATCGAGAAGGCTTGGGTTGTCCACAGGGAGAATAATTTCATTGTATGACCGGCTGTACGCACTCCACAGATACCGCTCACCATCCAGGGACATGTTACAGCAGATGGGGATACACCTGTGGCCATCAGTAACATATCCAGACGGCTAGCAGAGCAGGATCTGTTGTCGCTGCATCCCTCACGATGTCTACCATTATGACCTAAGCATTACTGAGCATGCAAGATCTTCTGCCGGGAACAGGCAGCCTGGGAGCTTGCAGACNTCTACCATTATGACCTAAGCATTACTGAGCATGCAAGATCTTCTGCCGGGAACAGGCAGCCTGGGAGCTTGCAGACTGATAATGAGTGGTGATCAGTGACAAATCACGGTTTTGTATGGATAGAAACTATGACCAAATTCGAGTCTGAAGATGTCTGGGCCAGCTCAGTGATCCACGCTTCAATGTAGAGTGGCACACCACCCTAATGAGAGGTGTCATGACGTGGGGTGCAATTTCCTACAATTCCCAGGAAATTCTGCAACCATGTGCACTCCCCTTCCNGCTTGCAGACTGATAATGAGTGGTGATCAGTGACAAATCACGGTTTTGTATGGATAGAAACTATGACCAAATTCGAGTCTGAAGATGTCTGGGCCAGCTCAGTGATCCACGCTTCAATGTAGAGTGGCACACCACCCTAATGAAAGGTGTCATGACGTGGGGTGCAATTTCCTACAATTCCCAGGAAATTCTGCAACCATGTGCACTCCCCTTCCAGGTACAGGTTAACAACGCCATTTTCCAGCTGGATAATGCCTGGCCTCACACAGTGCCTGCCTTAGTGATGTCAACATGCTTCCTTGGCCAGCTAGGCTCCCAGACGTCTTGCCTATAGAGAACATTTGGGATCAAGTTAGGCGGCAACTTCGGTCAGTAAAAACTATGGCGGATTTGGAAAAACAGTTGAGCCAGCTGTGGTAGGATCTTACTCAGGAGAACATCCAACATCTGTATTCCTCCATGCCACACTGTTTTGCCACCTGTCTCTGTGCTATGGGTGGTCCAACAACACACTAAGTGCACCCTGTAAGTGTTCGTACCTTGCAATACATGATTGGGGTGGTACAATATTTTGATGTTTTCTGTATACATACTGCCATGCCCTGTGTCTGTACCCACCTGTGTGCCCCTGTGATAGCACCTTCAGTGCAATCAATTTTTTTTTTAAATGAGTGTATACAAGTCAAAATTTACAAGCAACTATATTATGTTTGTTCTCTAAATATTTAGTTCTACTCCGTTCTCTGGATCTGAACCAAATTTGGCAGGGGTACCTTTCGGTATTCAACTTAAAATACTATGTTGGTCAAAATGGCCTCCAGTCCCCACCCCATTAAGCTTAAAACCTCAAAGAAAAAAAAAATTATGATACTTGGACAACGCCTGTTAGTTCAGCTAGTAAAGCAGGTAAGCATTTTCTTGTGAAAATGAATTTTTTATTCCTCAGCTCTCACTATTAAAATACTCTTTTACGCAGAACACTAATATTTGTGTAGTTTGCAGCTGGCTATCAAGGAGTTTCACCATTTACCAAAGTGGTAAGCAAGTATAGCAATTTTTTTTAATTATGTAGTTGATTGTAATGCATTTAACAGTGAAATATTTCCACTGCAAGTTAGTTTAAAATGTAAAAATTTGTATTTTACCCACTCATATTGGGTGGCCCTATTATGCTACAAAATTGTGAGATTAAATATCTGATGATATAGTTGGTAATTATAAAGAAACAATTACTCTATTTTCGGAGGTGATGCCTCATTTAAAACAAAAAATTCCATCACTAGCTCATAAATTAGCCAATGGCCACTGGGGAGCCTGCTTCATTCCCAAGCGCCAGCTGGCAAGAATTTATGGCAGGGATTCACATGTGGAGTGTGAAGCAGGTGCTCTGAAGTCTAGGATACACTGCATTATCCGAGAATGCTGTCATTTCAAAACTTGTTTCCAAAACTGCAGGATGAACATGGGGTATTTTTTAAATAATTCTATGAAATAAAAATTATTAATACAATTTTGCTTATAGGTTTATGATTTAAAACTCAGTAAACCAACAACACTAGTAAAACCGTGTGACATTCTTTTTACCATAGTTCATAAATGACAATATTTGAAAACTTGAAACGGTAACTTGACTTAGACCATAAAGTTTTATAACATTCTCTACCAAAAAGAATACTACCAGCATTTATTGCTTCAGTAAAATTAGACAGGTTTATCATCAGATTTTAGTTTCTTCGTTAAATCTATCTGCTGCTGTAAAAGGTACAAGTTTTCAATCTTCCTGCGCTGTTGCCGTTCGATATCCCGCACAACCCCTTCATGAAGTTTATCCCTGTCATATTTCTGCTTGTAGTGCACATAACCTATAATACCAAATGATGTTGCACAAGCACAGCCAAATGTTATTCTTGACACAAATGACATAATGCAAATACAAACATATAAATGTCACACTTTAAAAAGAAAATATTACTGTAAAATAATCTTATCAACATGTCCACGCGCTATATATAAATAAAAGCTTGCACATGTGCTCAAAGAAAAAAACAAAACGTCGTAACTCATAGACATTGTCTTATAGGTATCTCCTACTATGTCTTTGGCTGAGGACAAACTGGTATCTTAGCGCTTTGAGGTTAGTAAAAAAACTAAAATTTCTTTGGTAGCCAGCACAGATGAATAGGAAAAAATTAATTTAATTTCTTAGCGCCACTTTTACAGGTTCTCATTAAACTGCCTGTAACCTAATCTCCACATTTCAGCGAGTATGCCACGATAAAATTTGCGGTACAGCCTCAGGCAGAAGCTTCAACGAAACCTGCTACACGAACGTGTATTCACACAGTGATAAATGGTTCTTTTCAATAACCTATCCAAATATAAGTGTTGCTGCACAAGTAAAGACGAGTGCAATTTTTATGATTTACTTCCGAAACTTTGTTTAAGGAACAATTTTCATTCTAGGCTTCAGCATTATGAGTTCATGCATACAGTTTAGACTAGGGTAACTCCGGACAAATCTATATCTTTGGATAGATATCCGAGCATAACTACTTCCTTCCTTTTCCATAAGATTACTATATCCTATATCCAAGTAACTCCGACTCTCCGTTTCCCCCTACCCCCTGCCTCCCTCAACACAAATTCCCTGCACGATGTACACAACCCGTTGGCACAAGCGACACCGACCGCGGCTGTCGGAGACACCGAAGAGACACGAGTAGAACCGAAGTTGACCGAGTAGCTTGGTTGTGCTAGTTGAGACCCAATTATTTAAAACGCTAGAATTTTGTTTGTTAACGTTTCTGGAAACTTTAAGGATTAAGTATTAATTATTCTTGATTTCGTAAGTGTATATGCTCAGTTTATATATATGTAGTGTTTATGCACGTTGTATATTGTTTAATTGTTTAAGTGTAAATAAAAGTTAATTATTAGGTGAATTAGTGACTAACTCTAACATTGTGTGATAGAATGAACTGTAAATAAACTAGGTAGGTAATATACATACATGGTGAAAGACTGAATAAAAGTACCACAATGTCAATGAGAAGGAAGACCAGCAACATTTGAAATCATTTTTCTCAAAATGACAATGATGTTAATAAAGCAAAGTGCAATTATTGCCCCTCATTACTCACTATGTGTGCTGGAAATACCAGCAACTTAACCAGACATCTAAAGCGAAGGCATCCAACAGTTCCATTATGCCCGGTACTACTAGAAATAACAGCGCAGAGTTTTCCTGACTCAGAAATTCTTACTCCAGCAACAGATGAACCAAGAACATTGCTCTCAACCTCAAGAGAACCTGGGCCTTCTGAGGCACCATTGACATCAACGTCAGTATCTAATACTGGTACTGGTAAGAGACAAAATCAAATCCTTGATTATGTAAAGACAACGAAACCACTTCCACTTCAAAAAGCAGCACAATTAGACGAGCCGCTAGTAAAAATGATTGTAAAGGAGTATCGTTCTTTTCGGATAGTAGAATGTGAAGAATTAAAAATATTTATAAATATGTTGAATCCCCGCTATGACCTCCCACAAGAAAAATAATAACTTGGGGACTTGTACCTCCGTTATATGCTAAAACAAAAATTGATGTTCAACAACATATAAACACGGCACCTGCTATATTCTTAACAACGGACAGTTGGACGTCGATTAATAACGATGGTTATATTGCAACGACCACATTATATTTAAGAGAACAAATCTGCTTTAGGCACTATTTTACTGTGCTGCATACAGTATTACGAACGACATACGAGTGAAAACCTTTGTGATTTTTTGTGAGCTGAAATAGATAATTGGAATATTGCTCACAAGGTATCAGCAATCGTGAGTGACAATGCCGCGAACATAACGACAATACATAGTAGAATATTTTTAACGCAGCTCTCAGGCCCAAGTAAAATTGAAGGAAATTCAAAGCAAATGATGATTCCAATGATTAAATTAAAGCAAGATGTTGTAACACGATGGAATCCCACCTACGACATGCTTGATCGAGTCGTAGTTAGTAAAAACGCAGTGGTTGCAACAGTTGCAATCTTAAGAAGAGACCTTAGCTTGAAACCCGAAGGATGGCAAGTTATCGAAAAAGTAGTCCCCATTCTAAAAATATTCAAAGAGGTACCTGTTGAAATTTCAACTAAAAAACACGTGAGTCTTTCGAAGGTGATAATATATTGTCGGCTCCTGAAACAATACCTCCAAAAATGTCAGACGCAGACATATTCGACTGTGACACAAAATATGGTCGAAAAACTAAAAACCCAATAAAATAAAAGATTTTATGAACGGAACGATGTTGAATAATTTGTGCTTTACGCCGAATCCACCATATTGGATCCATGTTTTAAAAACAGAGGTTTTCTGGACACTGCTAAGTATGAGAAGGCATTGTCTGTGTTGAAGAAGAAGGTTGCCTTAGCAGCATTACTACCACAAATACGACCCAAACACAAGCTCAACAAGAGCAGCCATTTACTTCCGCAGTGACACCATCAGCATCGATATGACAAGAGTTTGATAAAGAAGTTGCTTCACTTGTCCCGTGTAAACCCGTTGCTGCTGGAATTGTAGAAATGGACAAGTATGTTCAGGAACCAATCATTAGCCGAAACGAAGATCCTCTAATTTGGTGGCAGGAGCAGAGACTTTTTTATCCGATTTTGTTTGCTTACATGCTAAAAAGATTACATTTAGTAGCAACTTCAGTACCTTCCGAGCGAACGTTTTCGAAGGCGGGACTCATTATGATGGAAACATGATCCAGGCTGACGTCCAAAAAATTAGCGGAACTGCTATTCATAGGAAGCAACATGAAATTAGATGTATACAAATGTAAAAATATTACATACCTACTTTAAAAATACATACCATCAATCAGAAAATCACTGTACAATACAGTAATATGATTTAATCAAAGACACAAAAAACAAAAAAAACAAAGTACATATATCAATCAGATAATGGTTGTACATAATATTTGATTTCTTTAATACGCCAATCAAATACCTATGTATATATAATTGTAATATGTATTTTGATTGACAGTCCTAAGCCCGTTTAACACCCAGTTTCTCGAACACCAACTCAAGAATTAACTAATCCAGCAACCATTTCACCATTTAACCAGCATTTGAGAAATGGGCGGTGAAAGTTTGAAGGAAAATCAAATATTTATGTACCTCTAACGTTAGTACATTCCTACGTATGACTAAATATTCCGGACAAACATAATTTTTCTAAAGATTTCTTAATAGGTTAGTAATATCATACCGTCACAGCTTTTACGGTCTTACTGCAACTTACATAAATATCTACGTGCGAAATACGTAATCTTGCCTTTGCTTTAGCATTATCGGTAAAACGTTATCAATTTATGCTTATTATTGGGCACTTACTACAAAATTGATATACCTACTTAAGGTTTAAAGTTCCATAATGGTTACAAGATACGTCAATCGTCATAATATTATCATACGGATCAATATCTCTGTACCTACTGTATTCTGACATATCTTTTCTCTAGTTCCACGGATTTATTTGAGATTTGCAGTTACCCGCTTCCGTGATATTATATTAGATACGCATTCCTTTTACTCACTCGCTCCTTGGATATGAGTCAGATCGCCGGATATAATAAGCGGATATGGATATACCAATCGGATATATATCATACCTAGGAATGATGTATTACATATCCAATCTTTTACCAGAGTTGGTTAGCCCAAGCCTAATAGAGTTTTGTTTACATAAGCCTTGAATAAAGATAGACAGAGCGTGTTTTGGTTTACTGCGCAGTTATCGCCATTGATGCTAAACTGTCACATAACTTGTAGGGTTTCAGACGATGCGTGACAAGAAAGTGTATGAAAATACGTATATTGTATGTGGTTTCATAAAGAAATTAACAAATCAGGAGACAAATAATGTAAAGAACGTGTTATCTCTATTTAAGAAAAAATGGTTCATTACTGTTTTAGCAGTAACAAATATTTTGGGAAAGGTGGGAGCAGAACTGTAAGGTTTCTTTCGTAATAATTACTTATAAGTACTCCCATAATTATTATACTAAATAATATAGCACCCACTAATGCAGGACAACATCTTGCCTTCCAGACAGTTTGCCACATTCACCGCTTCAACAGGTACCAGTTTCCCTCAGTACATAATACACTGCCGCATGCAGCGTAGTACAAGAGCCGGAGAGTGCAGAGTAGTTACACGCAACTTCATACCACCCCCCAATCCTATCAACCAAGGGCAGGAGAGGTTGCGATATGACGGACTCTGCACACATTAATTAAAGGCAATTTAAGATCAAATAATTAAAAGCAAAAGAAAGACACGCCAGGCATGTGGACGCTCCAAGATGCTCACCTCAGTTGTTTTACCCCNCAAATAATTAAAAGCAAAAGAAAGACACGCCAGGCATGTGGACGCTCCAAGATGCTCACCTCAGTTGTTTTACCCCTATTACATGCCATCCACATTTAATTATATTTGTCCTTTGCAGTGTAATATTATGTACTAATTTATTTATGTTTTACGTAAGGGTTCATGTTCATTTAGTTGTGCAAGTGTCCAAAACAAAGTGGTGCAGGGCGAGCCGTGTGTAGCCATAGTCCACACCTCGTGAACTCACCAGATTCTGTCACCGCCGAAAGACCCAAGTGGTCGGAATGTGCAGACTTCGTGTTTTCCATTTTATGTCCTGCCTTCGGGCATTTAGGGGTCCTGGAACCCTACAACACCTTTCACCGTAATCTCACGTAATTTACCTTAATAACCAGCATGCCCAACACCAAGCTTTTATCAGTAAAAGGCGTGCTTGACAAGTCCCACTTCATTCTGACATAAGTATTAGACTTAGGGAAAGCCTGGTTTTCCTGTCCAGAGGGGCTTATCCAACCATTTCACCGAGGGACTGCGCACATCCGGGAGAACAGCCCGCCATACCCTGAGTTCATCATCAACATAAGCAGCAGCAATCAACATCGCCTGCCGACATTATCTGGCACCTAGTCGGGTATTAAACTCCAAGCCCACCTAACAATGTTTTCTTCACCGCCCCTCAAAACTTTTATTAACGTAATACCACCCAGCCAACAGTAGTGAAATTGGCGCCCTTCCCTGGGGCCATTTCGTGCTGAAAACTCTCATTGTTCAACATTTTTCCTATGCAACTTAACAGGCATTAACTTGGCGCCCAACTTTGTGGCGAATTATTATTCCTGTTATCTGATGTCCTATGCAATTTAACCATCATTAAATTGTCACCCTTCCGTGCTGCATGCCTTTCCCTAGTCATTCCTCACATTTTACGACCCAGAAATCCTCAAAATATTCCGAAACCTAAACTCCTTTTTGAGCAATTTTCCCACCTATCCCACCCACCACCCTTCATTATATTTCCATTTGGACCCTGCTCGGAAATGTCAAGAAAATGTCAGGTACAATGCTATCAATCTGGGACAATGCTTTGATGCCAGCCAGATGCCAGAACGATGCCGAGAGACGATACACCACATGGTATAAAAGCACACCGAAACCTGCTTCACAGCTGCCATTACATCAATGGTGCAGGGTAGGTGCAGCGAGTCGGCCATAATTGAAAAGCACAGTGTACTGTGCAGCAGTGTAAGTGGATGAGCCTGCACTCACTTCCTCCCCTGCTTACAAACCACAAACACCATCTGGGAGTATCGATCGGCACAGTGGGATGAGTGAGCAGGCACGCATTCCCCCTCCACTGCCAGGTGGTACATGCCTCCAAACAGATGCAGTGAGGTCAGTCGCAAGGTGAGGGTCATGGCCTTGATCCCCACCGCTGGATCGACAGCCTCATCTCTGCTGTCAACAATGATTGGTCTAACACATGTAGGTATCCCGACGCCTCTGTGTTNTAAGTATTGACTCGTAGCAGCCACTGCATTGCCAACTTGAAAATGTCACATGTCCCTGGCTGGCTATGTATGTGATGATTGTTTTGACACACGATAATTATGGTATACATCAATACTGAATAAATACACATAACTCTAAATAACTATACTGGTGAAAACTATATTGGTAAATAATAATGATTAAATTGGTAAAATGAATAATTAATGACACGGTGCTCTATCACACATGGACAAATACACTTGATATACACTGAACACACTATCATTCTTGTACACATGTGCGCTGGTATGGTGCATCCGGAGTGGAGGACACTACTGCGGCAGCTACAGTGGGCACCAAGGGAACAGTGAACGCCTGGTTCACGTCAATGCATCACCGCGACCCAACTTGCAACCATACAAATCCGGAACTTTCAGTGCTCACAGTTACAAAGTAATAAAAATCTATTGAACACTTCTACAGTAGACAAAAATGTTTTAACTGCTCCAGAATGTCAACCAATGCAATATCACCGCCCAGTGTGTCAAGGGGGCGAAAGTAATGATGTGTTGAAATGCACGGTTTGTGCAGTGCATGTACATGGGCAATGTTTGCATCCTGGCGAGAGATTGGCAATCCAAGATGGCAAACTCACGTGTCAGTAATGTACAGCAGAGGCCGACACAGCATTGCAGATGTCACATGCTATCAGCCTGTGCATGGTAGAAGTAAACAAAGCAGTGCCGCTCGCTGGCCTTTACTGCAGCACCTCTACCTCTTCTACCAAGCGCCTCTTGCATACCGCCATTTGCCACCTACTTTCTAATGCCTGCCTTCCCCCGACATATGATTCCAGTGCTACCAACTCACACCACAATTTCCACAACCAAACCCAGTGACACAATTTTCCACGATCAACTTTGTTCCACCTGCTGCGAGCATGTGGCCACAAAGTAGTGGCCACATAACCACCTAACCACTAGAACCATTTCAAACCTTGCACCTGGAATAACCAGTGTTACCAAACCCTCACGATCCAAGTTAATACCCACCTTTCCGAGATCATCTACAGAGGACCTATTAGTGTTCCTTAGTGACTGTACAGCACGCCTGCAACACTATGGGGTATGCATGGAGGAGTGGCCTAGCTGCATTAGAGTGCAACTCTCTGGAGAAGCATGTTCTTGGTGACAATCTATCCATTACTACTGTCTACAGTGGAGAAGGTACTCCGTGCTGTCCAGTGCCTCACATCACTTCAAATGCAAAGCAAACTGACATTAGAAGAGCAACACCCAGCGGAGAATCTAACCACATTTATGACCAGAAAAATACATCTTACCAGACATTTCCACCCACACCTGCCTGAGTCTTAAATGCTCGAATTGGTAGCAGAAACAGTGCGCCCAGAGTACTGTGCCATGTCGCTATGAACTCATGCATGCTGCGATAAAATTGGAGAGAAATCTGTGCCAGCCGCACCACGAACGGGAAGCAAGTGCTACACGATGGGTCCACAAGTAACATCAGGACGGTGTGAAAGGACAGGATGTAGTGCAAAAAAGTGCTAAAACACATTATTTCGGTCAACAATTGGACAAATATTCAAGCACAGGAAACTGTACAGCAAAAATTACCGCTGCAAGTGACAACAAAGACATTGTGCAGAAAAACATGAAGTGGGATAGAAGCCAACCACCACTAACTCCATGCCATTATTGTGAGGGTCAGGAATACCATTGGCACAGTCCATGCCCTAACAATCCCCAACTCAAACTAACAAACAACCATGCAAGCAGCAATTCGGGAAACGGGAAGCAGGGGTAAAGGAGCTAGATGTTTCTGACACGCCAGTCCTGGACAATATTACCAACTTGACAGCACTACCAGCGCTAATTAACCAGGTTCATCAAAGTAATTCTCAGTTTATCCACATTTTAGTTTTTATTAACTGTCATCATTCCCACACATTAGTATGCATTGCTGCCTCACAAAACTTCATACTGCCTAGTTTCGTGCAACCTACATATATCACTCCAGTCGCTCACATAATGCGTTTAGTCACAAATCAACACTGTACCATACTAGGTCAAGCCACAGTGACAGATCTCATATGTGACCTAGAAACAATAACCACAGCAGTTGTTCCCCTGGACATTGAGGAAGAAGGAGTCCTAAGTGTACCAAGGTTTACTGAAGAAAATACCATAGTTGAATGTGCAGCACATTTTATCCATATCGGCCTAAAGGAGATGAAATCGCCGAGACGTGTTTGCAGCACACGATGCCCTATGTCAAACCACAATAGCAGAGCATGCCATACCACCAGTGCAATCCACCATGCAACTATTTATTACACCAAATTAAAATTATTAAACAGCAAATTCAAGAAATGTTGAATGACATTTTTATTGAACTAACAATCAGTGACTTCAATTCCACCATAACACTGACGCCTAAAAAAGATGGCACATGGTGGTTTTGTGTAGATTTTTGGCCAGTGCACCAAGTGACATGTAGTGCAATACCACCATACATAAGCGTCAAAAATGCACTGTATTCCTTAGGGCAAGCCAAGGTTATGTCATCCCTTGACATCAAATTGTTATTGGCAAGTACACATCAAGCTCAAAGACCGTGGCAAAGCAGCTTTCACGGCCCTCGACGACAGGCGTTTTCAGTTCTGCACCATGCTGTTTGGAATGAAGAGTGCACCAGCCACCTTTCAGGCCAAAATGGTCAGAGTGTTGGATGGCCTCATCGGCGAATTCATACTCGCCTACCTGGATGACATGGTGATATGGTCGGCAACTTGGGAGTAGCTCTTACACCTCCTGTCAGTTGTGCTCGAAAGGTTGGCCATCAAGATCCACACATGCGCAACTGAAAATTGCCAGCTCGGAAAGACCATCATCGACTTCCTTTCACATGTCGTCGACGAAGAATTCCACAAATCCAGCCCCGAACAACTACGGCAACATACTCGTAAGCAGCTCTGAAAATATTTTGGGAAAACAAACTGGCTACGGGAAAATATACAGAACTTTGCCGACATCGCCCCACCACTCACCGACCTGCTATCAACCCACCGGCGATTTCAGTGGT
>NQII01004764.1:126244-168432 GCA_002778355.1 Clitarchus hookeri | reverse complement strand
CCCCCCTCCACCCAGACAAATAAGCCTTTCAGAAAATGAAGTCATGCTCCCGAATGTGACTGAACTTGGCAATGTACGATGCCACAAAATACCTCCACCTGAAGACAAATACCAACCAAGAAGGACTTGGTGCAGTGTTTTACCAGTGTGGTGACAATTACGAATGTCATGTCATCGACTTCGCTAGTACAAAGTTCAGACCAACTGAGCGTAAAAACGAAATCAACGAATGTGAATGCTTAGTTGTCGTATGGTACATCAAGTAGTACCACCCATACTTGGAGAACCAGCGCTTCACACTTCACAATGTTAACTGCTGATAAAACAATTCGCAATGTGCTTAAAGATTTATTTTGGCCCGGACTAACAAAGCACGCATGCAGGTAGTGCAACAGTGTGTTAAGTGCAACCAATTCTAAGTATGGCAGGCAGATAATGTGCAACAACAGCCCGAATTCCGACTAAGTCCTTTGATACGGTGTCACTCGAAGTCATGGTGCCCTATNCTGCTGATAAAACAATTCGCAATGTGCTTAAAGATTTATTTTGGCCCGGACTAACAAAGCACGCATGCAGGTAGTGCTACAGTGTGTTAAGTGCAACCAATTCTAATTATGGCGATCTGATAAGGTGCAACAACAGCCCAAATTCCGACTAAGTCCTTTGATATGGTGTCACTCGAAGTCATGGTGCCCTATCCCAGGTCGTCAGGGAAGAAGAGATTAATCGTGGTGGTCACCGATAACTACTTCAGGTTGGTCGAGGCATACCCCATTAATATCGCACGAGCCATGAGTGTTGCCAAGGTTCCGCAAACAGACTTCTTCCTCAGGTGGGTATATATGCAGAACCTGTTTGCAAATAATGGCACCCAATTTACTGGCAGGAAGTGGTGGGCATTGTGTACCCGTTGGGGACAGCGACAGGTGAAAATTGCATACTACCACCCACGTTTAAACCTCACGGCATGCCGCAACCAGGAGCTCAAGATTCAGCTGGAGCCCAGTGTCTGGTGACAAGAAAACAACCTGGGCCGACCATCTGCCTTCCTCCCCCATCTCCCTCCGTCAGTACGTCAATGCTGCCACCGGCAAGTCACCTGCCGATGTCCTGTTCAGCCACAATCTTACCTACCTGGTGAGTTTGACTGTCTGCGGGCAGAAGACGGTGGTGTCCCAGTCAGTAGTGACACCCGACATGATGGTGTAAGAGGGAGCACCAAGAGATATGCACTCACCAGCAAGGTTCCATCACATAGTGGTTACCGACCACCTCACGACAACCACCTCAACTACGACCCAGTTAGCATGTCTACATCTGTGCGCACCCACAGTCCACAACCCTCAGAGACTTCTGCCCATGCTTTCCAGTGAAGTGGAGTGGGCCACATACGATTGTACAAGCCATTGGACCCACCGCCTACCTGGCCCAGCTTAGCAGAAAGACTTTCAAGGTTCACCAAAATGACCTGTCCATAAAACCAGGTGAAGTCGACGATGACGATGCACCAAGTGCCCAGGTGCCTCATGACGGTGACCTTGATGTCGAGGTCAACCGACCACCAACGCAGGAGGAAGTTGCATCTGCACCTCCCTAGAAGGAGCATCTACAAGGGTCCGCCAGCCTGACGATGCTTGGTGCCCAGGCGCTCCACAGGGATAGTCGAGGTTGGAGCCCCATCATCGCGGATTATGTAGCGCCACCTGGCATCGCCATCCTTGCACCAACACCATCCCAGGCGTACAACCAGCACGAGCAAGAGGAAGCAGAACCACATCCTGCCCATGTCACAATGTCTGGCATCGAGGCTCCCACCTCGACGGGGGCCTATACCCCCCTCCCTGTGCCAACTACAGGTGATAACCTGGGACTTACTGTTGCACTGTCAACAGCGTCAGGATGACTTTTGGAGGCATCCACCGCTGGTGAGGTGGTGAACTCTCGGGGCAGTGGCACAGTATGAATGCCACCACAGGGGAGGGGTCACCAAAGGTGATCAATCCCTCCCCCCTCACAACCCAGCCAACCCTCTGTCATTGCCAGCCTGGTTCGCTACCATCGGCAGTGTGGTCGGCTGAGCAGCAGGAACAGCAGGAGCAGTGACGGCATCAGTGAGAGCAGCGAGGCACTCAGCTTACTTCCCACGCCACTTACACAGAGACGTCAACCAGCGCGAGCGTGCCTGACATGCAGTGTTGCCACCATGTCCCACACTGAAGCAGGCAGCCCACATCAACAATAGCAGAATCTGCACCAGCAAAATCCAGGCCACCCAAGGGCCCCATATGCACTGTGGTCCCGATGTCGTGGACCACAGGCTGTCTCTGTGGCACCTGAAGGCGTGCGGCCTGCAAATGGTCTCAGAAAAAGGGGGGAGTTTGATGCAAGACAGTGTCCTGCTTTCCAGACCATGTGCAGCGCCGTGTATTTAGGAAATTATAAAAATTCCTTTTGTGAGGGCTCCGAAAGAGAAAAGATAAAACATTTAATATATTGTGGTGTTGCATCTCATAATAGCAATGTTTCAGATATTATGGCAATCTGGCTTCAAACTGTAGTAAAGTGAACCTCCTCATTTAATTTTAATATGGCACTAACTCAGGAGACAAACATGAGAAGTATATGTTGTAGCTTCTCCTGGAGAGCAGGATCGGGTAAATGTAAACATATTGTTGCTGAGCTTGTGTATCTTATCAGGTGAGTTGTATTAATTTACATTTCACTTGCAGTACAAATTTTGTTATTAATGTCAGTGATTTTCATAAGGTACGCTGAGAAATCAAAGACTGTAAAACAAATGTTTAATTGGAAAATTTTCTGGTAATTATAACATTTTTCACACATTAATTCCTGTAGAAAGCACTAATCAACAGCATGCTTGTTTTATAGTGAATGAACTGCATTAGATTTACCTTTCAGTTATGCTTCTACAATTGTTACTTTCAACTCTGTTGGCACTCCTATGTACACTATCAATTGCGAAAAATGCAACACCCAGAAAGAATGTCCCGAATGAATCCAAACTAGGAGGATGTGTAGAAAAGTGTACTAGCAATAAATGAATAAGATAGAAGATATATGGCATACACATAGCCCCAGCATACCCCTCTCCTGTGTGACCATAAAAGTTTATGTTATGCCAAACACATTCAGTGAAGAGTCGTCAAACGAAGTGAAAACAAGTGCCATTATGCCTCGTCGACGTCAAAGTTTGTCATATCAGCTTGTGAAAGAGTTCGAACTTGGCTGAATGTTCGGTCTCCTGGAAATGGGTTTGTGATACCATCACATTTTGGCTCATACAAGGCATGCTGCTACAACAGTGATACGTATCCTCAATACGGGATGACCGACGTCAAATGCTGAATGGTAAAATATGACATATAATCCATTCACTGTATCTTCTATACTTTTGAAAAGAACCTTTGAAAAATCACCCTACGAGTAATATGTTCAATTGGTTATAAAAAAATTGTATATGGAAAAAGGTTTTGTCTTGCTTTTAGCACTGAAGCACTATATAAATTGGTTGTTTTAAGTTTTAAGTACATTTTTTCAATAAATTATAATAATTTGTTAAAAGTCCATACTAATTAACAACGGGNAAAAGTCCGTACGAATTAACAACGGATTTTGAAGGGACATGTTGGTTATAGCTGAAAAGAAATAGTTTGTGGGTTAAATATTAATATGTATAAATTTAATGCCGTAATTGTAAAATTAATATTCCTAAACTGTATATTTACATTTTTACGTAGCACTCATGGGGAAAGATTTCACTGTTATTATTAGAAATTAAATAAATTTCAGTGTCTGTCCATCGGCCTCATAGACTCCATCTTGTCCGTTTGGGCACGTTTTTTTCAGAAGTATAACCACGCCATGTTGGATATTGGAGACGCTGAATTGTGGTTATAAAACTAACGTAACACATCCTTTCTACTTATAAGATAATTCTAGGTTAAGATATAATTACAGTATTAGCGTTGTTATTTCCGCTGTTTATCTTTGTAAGTTTTAAATAAACTTGCAAAATATAGAAAGGCATTTGAATATTTCCATTACGTAATTCCCTTCGCAATCCTTAACAGAAAAAAATATTTTAAAAGAATGAAAAGGAATCGATTTTTGGTCAATAACTGGTAATCGATTATTTTCGAAAGCTTTTTGTGGAACTAAAGAGATAACAGCACATTAGTGTTGGTTCTTGAGTACCAAATGTTAACCGTGACTTACACGTCTTTGCACAGCACGTAGTGTTATTTTGATGTTGTTGCAGTAAAGAAGTGCGACAGTTTCTTGATGGAAAAGCGATGTACCTACACTGCAGGTTTCAAAATGAAAGTGAGTTTGTTCGCTGAAGAGTTTGGAAATCGAGCCGCGGGCCGTTAATTTGTAGTAAATGAAACTTTAGTGCAGGGCTGGAGGAATTTTTCTGACTTATAAGTCGCACCCCGAGTTTTCAATAAAATTTTTTAAATTAAATGTGCGACTTATATGCGATAAAATACGGCACCATTTATCACAGTGAAATCTTTAACCTGAGTGCTACTTCCAAAAGTTTATTATGTAAAATTTAACTTTTCAAACATGTAAATAAATCTTAATACAATAAAAAAACTTTAATTAAATTATAGAATTAACAGTTCCGATATATACTTCAATTTACCTTTTTGTATGTATTACAATATTTTGCTAAATTGATTAGAATTTTTTAGACATTTGGATAATTTTATTAAAGTATATGACAGTTAAGATAACATGGCATTGTTTCTCTTCAAAAATAAATTTTGGTAGTTCCCACATGGACACTGTTAGCAAAATATTTTACAGTTCTCACATGGCTCTGTTTTTGTTAAACGTTTGACAGGTGTCACATGGCAATGTTTTGTTTACATACTGCGGAAGGATACATAATTGGCTCCCTGAAAGTAGATCTTTAGCAGGGCTTCAGAAAATCTTGAAGTTACCGTGAACACATTATAGTCCCTATGTAACATTACAGCAATAATGAAAAATTGTACAAATTAAATGAAACACATTGGTGACACCCCTGTTGATTAGAAAAATGTACGTTAAGGTTGATGTTGTGAAGTTGACAGGGAGTGTCACCCCACTAAATGACATGTTACAAGGATGGAGGCCTTTATAGGCAATCTCCCTTTTTGAAAACATAATTTATCTTTATTTTTAACAATAAATGCATTATTACATTTCTCATGAAAAGTGTTTTTATTTCACTTTCTGTGATGTGTTTGTATTTCACTGGCTACAGTGTTGCCAGATGGCTGTCTCCTGAATGGATGGTCGAGTCCATCTGGGCAAAGGGGTGTGGGTTGCTATGCATGATTGCTCTTAATACAATAAACCACGCCTCTGACTGTAGCTGTGAATGCGGCAACATTGTTTGATGTGTTTGGAAAAATGCTGCTCACTATTGGGTACTCTTTGGGGAATTTAGGTCTTCAGCTATGGCCTACATGCCAGTTCGACGCCACTTGGTGGTGCGTCATGTCATATGTCACGGCGCGAGCTGCTACAACATGACGACTAATGGCCTGTGCACCCAACGGCTGGGCTTTGGGGTAAACACTTTTCGGATCACCTATGTATTTATTAAAAGAGTTACCTCTTGTAATAAATTATTAGGGCGGTCTCTTGAGTTACGTAATCCTTGTCTGCAGGAAGTTCTGTTCTTGTCGATCTGCACTATGCACTCTCGGCCTGATGTGGTTGGTGCGGCCCTGGTGTAGCTGGTTCAGTTGATGTTACTGCTGCGGTCAGAGTAGGCACAAGGAGCTCATGGACGCGTGTTATGGCCACATATGTTTTAGATGCTACCGCGGTGGCCGCAATCTGGCAGCCTGCACTGTGGAGCGGCACAGCGGACAAATGCCATGTGTGATGATCTAGGACACCATTGAATACAACATGCGATATTGACTCCTATGTATGGAAGTAATCTGAACAGAAACCGCTACAGTCCTAGGTACTACCCTTCCTTCAGGTATCTTCGAATGCCATATTACAGCAGGAAAATGCTCGGCTACATGTAGCGAGGAATGTGCAAGCCTTCTTCAATAAACGACGGGTACCTCTGCTTCCCTGGCCTTCACATTCGCCTGACATGTGTCCCATCGAACATGTATGAGATATGGTTAGTCGACAACTTGTTCGTCATGGTCCTCCTGCAACCAGTGTTGATTCATTGTGGACTCGCATACAACCGCGTGGAGGGAGATTCCCCAGGAACATATCCAGGTCCTCTTTGATTCCATGCCTCAATATTAGGGGGATCTGATTGCAACATCTGGGCAAATACACTAGAGACAAATACAGTAATACCCCGATTTACGCTACCCCGTTTTACGCGAATTCGGAGATACGCAGTTTTTCTTTTTGAGCGTCGCGCGCCTTGGCTCTCAGACCCCGCGCAGTCAGTGTTCGGTTTACGACAGGTTCGAACGTGTTTCGCGTGGAATTGTTTTACGTACGCAGTGCGTTTTATTGTTAACTCTAATTATGTCATCCAAAAGAACAAAAAATTAGTCTTTTGAATTAAGAAAATCACTGACTTTGGAGTCTAAACTGAATATTATCAAAGACTTTGAAGCAAAAATTAAAATTTGTGAATTGGCAAAGAAATTTGACCTATCGGAATAAACAGTCCGAACGATTATAAAAGGTAAAGAAAAAGTTGTGGAAGCTGTGAAAGATTCTCAATCTTTGAATTCAAGCATCATTCGTAAATGTCATGGTATTATCGCTCAGATGGAAACATTGTTAAAATTATGGTGTGATAAACAAGTAAAAGTGAAAAATTGTCCTGTTTATCAAAACACAGTGTGCTCTCATGCTAAGCAGATTTTTGAGAGACTAAGTGAAGAAGCTGGAGAGGCGGCCAAAGATGAAATGTTTAAAGCTAGTAACGGCTGGCTCTGCCGATTCAAAAGTCGTTGTAATTGGCATAGCATCGCAGAGAGTGGAGAGGCTGCAAGCGCTGATAAAGAAACTGCATCTTTCTATCCAGAAAAACTCAAGACAATCATAGAAGAAGGTGTCTACACTAGCCAAACCATATTTAAAGTAGACGAAACCGGTTTTTTTTGGAAGATAATGCCTAAAAGAACTTTTATCGCGCGTGAAGAGAAAACCTTTCCAGGTTTTAAAGCCGCCAAAGATCGATTGACAGTGATGGTTGGTGCGAATGCAGCTGGTGATTGTAAATTGAAACTTCTCTTAGTTTATCACTCAGAAAATCCAAGAGTCTTAAAAAATAAATGTAAATCTGGTTTACCTGTCATTTGGAAGACTAATGCGAAAGCTTGGGTGACAGGTTCTCTTTTTGAAGACTGGTTTGGCCATCATTTTATTCCTGAAGTCGAATGTTATTGCCAATTTAAAAAAATCTCATTTAAAGTGATGCTGATAATTGACAATGTACCAGGTCACCCTCCTGCTACTCTAATTAATTTCGACCCATGGGTGAAAGTTGTATTTTTGCCACCAAACACCATCAGCTTGCTTCAACCGATGGACCAGGGAGTCATTAAAACATTTAAAGCTTACTACACAAGACAATCGTTTGCGCATCTACATGAAGCTATGTGACAAGACAACGAGCTTTCTGTCAAAGACTTCTGGAAGCAATTCAATGCTTTAGATGCTGTTAGAATTGTTTGACAATATTGGAATGAGATTTCACAAAAAACTTTTAATGGTTTCTGGAAAAAACTGTGTCCATTCTTTTTCACTATCGAAACCCAAGGAGAATCAGCGTCAGATCTTGAACAAATCAATAGTGTAATTGAAGAAGTGGTTGATATTGCCAAACAATTAAATTTAGAGGTGGATGGTGCTGACGTTCAAGAATTGCTGGATTCACACAATCAAGAGCTGACAATTTACGATCTTATAGAAATGCGTGAGCATGAGCAAGACATTGAACAAACTGATTCGTTAGACCAAGTTGAATCGGAAAATCAAATGATGATTGCAAACTTAACAAAAGGCCTCAGTTCAATTGAAAAGCAGTTACATATTTTAGAAAAATTAGACTCCAACGAAGAGCACATTTCTACTACAAAATGGGGAATAAAAAATTTATTGGCATGCTACGAGGAAATTTTGCATGAAAAGATGAAAAATTTAACTCGTCAGGTGACAATGCTAGAATATATGAAGCCTTCTACGTCAAAATAACTTCGGTTTAGGTTTTTTATGTTTAATTGGGACCAGAGTCTAAAGAAAACAATAATTTAGAAGAAAAATGTTTAATAAAATGTTAGATATAAAAAAATTCGACAATCAGAAGAAAATTTGGAACAAAAAAGTTGCTAGGTACTAGAGGTTTTTCTTGTCATATTACATTAAAAGTTTTTGCTTCTTACTATGTTTTATTCTATTTACGTTTCTTTCTTTATTTGTGTTGTGGGTAATAGTAAATGTATTGATTGAATGTAATATAGGTATAAGCAGGTGGTGGGTACTGTGTAGTATAGCATAGTATAGTATAGTCAAATATAGATAAATTTTATGTGTTTTATTTGTCATCTGGTAGTGTTTAAAATTATAAAATTAATTATGTCTTTGTTATATTTGAGTTTTTGGTTTTGTCTTGGTGATCTATAATGTAGTATCTGTCATTGCTCTAAATTGTATAACTTAAATATGTTTTTGTTAATATTGATTTACTTTGGTTATGTATTTATTTATTTATTTATTTATAATTCTGGTTGTAGTGTTTGTTTTTGTTTTTGTTTGTTCTGTTTGTAATTGATGTGTGAAAAGAAAAAATAAAAAAAGAGAAAAAGAAAAGAAAAGATAAAAATGAGGGGCTGGGGAGCCGGGCGGCGACCTCCACGTGGTTCCTCGCGGACTGGGTGCCGGTATGGAGAAATACTCCATTCCCTGGGTCTGCCGGAAGGGAAGGGGCGGCAGTTCTGAAGGGAGAATTGTCCTGGATGGCTGTCGTTCTGGAACGGAAAGCAGACTCAGGGAAGAACTCGGTTTAGCGCACTGGGTCGCATCTGGTGTCGTTGGCGCGCCCGGTGGTGGTCCTTCCTTGCTGACTGGCTGAAAAGTCGGTCTGCTGGTTGGCTGTCCTGGGCGGGTCGGCGGCGGTAGGTGAGTCTTGCTGGTGTCCCGTCGGCTGGTGGGCTCCTTAGGGTTGGCTGAAAAGTTGATCCACAGAGCTAGCTGAAAAGTTGGCTTCTGGCGAGCTTGCTGACCGGGGGGGCACCTGCGAGCGTGGCTCAGTGTAGACAATAGAATAGTACACCTCGACTTTGCTCACCTCTTTCTATCACTAGAAGGAGGATTGAGAACCTAAAAAGGAAATAAGTAGAAAAATTACCGGTACCCAGACTAACTGCCGCCTTCCCGCACTCAGAACATCAGAGTGCGGGACCTCATAGATTCTCAAGCCCAAGTAGATTCCCTATATAATGTTAACCCGTCAATCCGCTTTCCTCAATGTAACCAGTAGTAGTTCTCTGGCAGTGGTATTAATCTATAAATTCAAATCTATAAATTCAAATCTTGATTTAAAAGCAGGAACTTGCAATAAGGTCATTGCCGACACAATTTGTGTACACAAGTTGCTGAGGGGGGGGCGCGCGGCCGACCAGTTTTGTCCGGTGGCGCAGTTTCTAGGAACTGTGCTGTCGGGCGGGACTTTGCGATTGCGTGCGTCCTCACTCTAGAGCAGCAGATTACACAACCTAACGTAAATGTTGGGACAGTGGTGTGTGGCCGACCAGCTTTGTCCGGCGGCGCCGTCTCGGCTGAAGGAGAACTCGTCGACCGGCTGAAAAGCTAGTCAAGAGTGATCTGGAGGCTTGGGGCGGTGTTGTCGGGCGGGGCTTTGCGATTGCATGCACCATTGTCCTTCAGAAAACAAAACACAACATTACAACACAAGCTTCAGGAGGTGGGCGGGCGGCCGACCAGTCTTGTCTGGCGGCGCCGTCTTAGCCCGATGGTGAACCCTAGAGCCGGCTGAAAAGCTAGCTCATGGAGGATCCGGATGGCTGGGATGGTGGCGCTAGGCGGGGCTTTGCGATTGCGCACGTCTACATACTGGAACTGAAAACACAATACACTAAAACTAACGCTATAAACAACACCATACACTACACAAACAATAAAACTTAAAAAACAACACGGTTGTGTCGGCATGACTTTGAAACATATGGTAACCCTATTTAGATAATAATCAATTTGATCTGTAAAATAGAATGCAACATCCCGAATGGCCCTAAGGCTAAGTGGGATCCGGTCTTTAAAAATTTCTTCTTCTTGCCTGTTAGAGTAAAAGTGCTTCAGAAATTTAAAAACCTCACATTTCCATGGGAAATTTAAAAAAAGTTCTGCTTAAATAGTAGCACTTCATATGCGTAACATAACACATTTCCATGGGAAATGCAAAAGGTGAAACTTGCATTGGTATGCTAACACAATGTGCTGTGCCATGGCCCTAACTTTCATTATTTTTGTCACTGTAGTACTTTCTGCCTAACTGGGGTAATATTTAACACAGAATATATCACCCCATTTAATGAATTTATATTTCATAAATAAAACTATTAATTTTTCTATCTGATATTTGATCATGACTTAGCACAAACAAAAGATGAGTTTTAAATCTATTTACTACATTTTCAATGGATGACTTAAAAAGGAAATAATGGCTTATTAAAAGAATTTCTAGGTTGCTCAATTAAATTAACTGTGCTTTCCCTTCCCATCACTACACTCGTTAATTGATTGTTGACTGTCCTGAAGACTCAGTATTTTTGCGATTCACATTTTCTATGCCTCCAGAGCATTAACGAAAATTGCAGTTACAGAAGGTATAACGAGATGTCAATTATATTGAATGTTCCAGTAAAATGTGAAAGTTGTGTATGTTTGTTTATATTTGGCCAGGAATTAGGAGTGTTTGAGTCTGCAATTGAATTACATGAAATAATGGTTTATTTCGGGGATATGATATTTTTATTTTTGCATGTTTAGAAATTATTACGATCATGTTATGGAGTACAACATTTTTTAGCAAAGTGAAAATGAAACTAGTACAGCTCTGCACTGAGTATAGTTACACCAGTATTATTTAGCGCATATTACAGAATTACATGTTTTATTGGCACATCCATATACAGCTCGGTGATTATGAAGGATCGCATTTTTTTCTGGGAATGGTAAAATATACCTGAGAGCTGCATTTTTGGGCGTACAGATAAATATCAAACTAAGAACTAAACTACATCTATTAAAACCCACTGAGAAATGACAAGAGTGTTATGCGCCTCTGCCCATTCCACGGCACAGGAATTTAAGCGTGAAAGATAGGGTGCAGTCAAGATCTGGTAACAAATTATCTTAGAAACCTGGGACAATAATTAACAAATCTGGGAAACTTCATTACCTTGTTCAACACGACAACAACCACCAAATTAAGCATCGCATTGATCAACTGCTGAAGTTGTCTACAAAATGTTCCAATCCAAAGACCTATGGTAAAGTTTACTCCTTTTAGAGTAAATCTACCCAAGAATCATGAAGATCAAATGGCTGTATCGGAACCCGCCTCCAGGGGACAAGAGATTGCGGTCCCTGATCCACAAAATAAAACTCCAATAAACTCTAAAATAAGGTCAGAAAGAAGAAGCTAAGAACCCAAATATCTTAAAAGACTATCTTTGTACATAAAATTATATCTTTCTCATATTCAAGATTGCTCAATTACTTAATTAATTTGCATCTTCCAAAATGTAATTTATATAATTCAAGCTGACAATATTACTGAAATTCTGAAATTTTCAGCATGGAATAGTGCAATGTGTTTCTACAATCAATATATATTAATTAATCCTACCACCAAGGAAATTGACATAAAAAAAATCATAATAATAAGAAGTTCTATATAAAATTTCTAATCTATTATTATAACACAAAATAAAGAATGCATTATGCACATAATGGAGAAACACCTTTGGTCCTTACTTTCTACAAGGCATTAGTCTATCTGACAGTTGCCACACATACTTTCCCAAATCCAGTGATATGCAGTGCATGTAACGTTGTACAGTGCTGGGCTGTGCAGCTACACAATATTTCTCAGTTCGTGTAAGTACGTGTAAATTTGCACACGGAGTTGAGTGAAACAACATTTGTGCCGCGAGTGCAGTGTATTCGCCAAGTTTTGATGGGATGTATGATGAAAATGAGCTGTTAGGAAGCAGTGTCTCAGGGTTCTTGCACAATAGGTGGTTGGTGTTGGTGGTTGTCGGTTGGTGTGCGATAAGTTCCATGGCACTATAGGCAATGTAGGCGTTGGCGTAAATTGTTTCGTTGTTGTGCCAACAGATAGCAGTAATATGTAAAAAAAAAAGCGAACCAAAAGTTTTAATTTGCTATTCCTGGATTCTGAATTTTTATAACTAAGCATACGAGACTTGAATTGCTAAGATTTTAACTTTTATAAATAAAGTATAATTAAATAAGCGTTTAAAAAGTTATATTATTAATGCTAAAAATTAAGTGCACTGCACCTTATAAAAATAATGTTTACATAGCTAACTCCAATTTGGTTGTAATCATGTAATTGCTTCACAAAGGCCTGCAAATAAAATAAGTTTGTATGTTTTGCTCTAACTTCTATGTTCTTACACATGAGAGTTTTAATTTCTAAAGATTGTTGGTTACTTATTAACGACATATTATTATCTGCTCGAGATAAATATTTTTATTTTCACCATTATTTCCTGCTATTTCAAAGCTTTTTCACTGTCACTCATTTAGAATTAAGAGATCTCTCTCTGATTGGTCGGTTGGTGTTAAAAGTTCAATATATTCCAACTCCTTACAACAACAACCACCAAAAACACCAATCACCAACCATGAGTTGAAATTATTTTAGGGCCAACCACCGACCTTCAAAATACCAACCACCAACCGTCTAATGTGCCATCTCACATATATCGCCTTGTACTTCAACTGCTACCAACACCAACAACAACCACCAACACCAACAACAACCAACACCAACAACAACCAACACCAACAACAACCAACACCAACAACAACCAACATCAACTATAACCAACACCATCAACAACCACCGCCAACACCAACAACAACCACCAACACCAACAACAACCACCAACACAAACAACAACCACATATTGCACCAGGGTATTCAGTCTGCATTTGCTGCATCATATTAAACTAAAAATTCAGAAAATAATTTCAAAGACTTTATTACCTGGAATAAATTTGTTTAGTAACAAATTTATTCTGAATATTTTCTTATAATGAAAGGTGTTGAAGTACATCAATTATTTCGATATATCGATTGTAAACAAGGCTTACATAAATATCGATTGTAAACAAGGCTTATATAACCTTACAAGCGGGNATTTGCTGCATCATATTAAACTAAAAATTCAGAAAATAATTTCAAAGACTTTATTACCTGGAATAAATTTGTTTAGCAACAAATTTATTCTGAATATTTTCTTATAATGAAAGGTGTTGAAGTACATCAATTACTTCGATATATCGATTGTAAACAAGGCTTACATAAATATCTNTGAAGTACATCAATTACTTCGATATATCGATTGTAAACAAGGCTTACATAAATATCGATTGTAAACAAGGCTTATATAACCTTACAAGCGGGAGGTCATGTCGTGTGTACTTTATTGAATGTATAAGTTGTAGTTAAAGTATTAGAATAAATATAGTTGTTCTGAACTACCGTGTTCATCTTCTTACAAAATGAAACTACCTGAACAGGTTATGGGCCCAGGACATAACAAGAAAGAAGAATGGATTAAAGAAAAATGATACAGTGAATGCCTCCATCAAGGTGCATCATTTCAGACAACGTATTCGTCAAAACCAAAATAGAATCATCAAAGTCCTTTTCCATTCCTCAGATTGCGTTATTAGAAGGAAAACGCAACTGGGAGAATTGGAAAGCAAAAGTAAGAATGGCATTAAAGATGACATCGAGAGCTATTGACATAATTGATGGTACTTATATATGTCTGGAACCCCCCAGTGAATGAAAAAGACGAGCAAGCTTCTAAAAACTATTTAAAGCAGGTAAATATGTTAAATACTATTGAGAATCAGGCTTTATTAGTTATGTCAAATAATATGACTGAAGAAATGTTTGAAAAGGTTAGAAGATATGAATCAGCTCGTAGTTTGTGGGTAGGACTATGCCAACTGTATGATACCTTTTCTGAAGATATAATTTTTTATTTATATAATCAATTTTTTGAAGCTATGTGGTTATCAGAAGAGGATGCAGTAAGTTTTATTGCAAGGTTATCCAATTGTTGGAACCAACTACAGTTCGAGATTAACAAACAGCCTGAAGGAAACAAAGATGTTTTGTTGATTTGTAAAATTTTAAAATCATTGCCAGATAAATTCAAGTCCTTTGCAGCTGGTTGGAGGTTAATAAATGAAGAAAATAAGAGCTTAGAAAACCTAACACAGAAATTTGTGCTTTTGAAAGTAATTTATTAGAAACAACCTCAGAAGAAATTTTAACAGTTAAAGGGTCAATATATACCACTAAAACAAATAAAGAAAGATACAAACCTACTTTTAAGAAAAATATGATTAAATTTTTCTATTGTGACAAAAAAGTACATTGCATTCAGAAGTGTATTTTGGATTGGTGCTGGTCACCCACCTAAGCCAGCTAAGGCTAAATTCCCTCAAAATAATTCAAGTGAAGGCTAAACTCTTTTTAACTGTTACTTCAGAAGTTTTTGCATCGGAGACTAAAGTTGAGGCTTGGTTTGTCGACAATGATGCTACACATCATGTATGCAATAGAAGGGAATGGTTTAATAATTATGAATAATTTAAAGATGACCATGTTATTATTACAGCAGATGTATCTCAAGTCAAGGCACATGGTAGAGGATCTATTTGGATTGAGAATGGCAATTATAGGAGATTTGAACTCTCAGATGTGTGACTTGTTCCCAATATTTCTAAAAATCTTTTTTCACTATTAGCTGCTCAGGATCATAGACCACGTAGTAAATTTGATTTGACTGCTGTTGATTGTAGATTGTTTGAAGGTAAAGAAACTCTTGTCTCAGGGAAGCGTCAAATATGTGGTGGCCTCTATAAGTTAGCAATTAGGGTAGTACATGCAACTAGGAACTGTACACCAGAAAATTATATTTTGTCCATTACTGCAAAAGAACAAAATTTATTACAACTCTATCATCAAAGAATGGGTCATAAAAATAAACGCCATGTAAAAGAGATACTTAAAAGAGACCTCTACCTAGACTTACCTCTCGATGGAGAACTCTGTGAAGGCTGCATTAAAGGGAAAGCTCACAGATTCAAGTTTGGATGCCGGAAAAGAGCTGAAAAAATGGGTGAGGTTATACACACTGATGTGTGTGGCCCATTCATTCCCTCAAAAAGTGGTTTTAAATATTTTCTGGCTTTCAAAGATGACTTTTCAAAATTTCGAAAAATATATTTGATTAAGACCAAGGATGAGGTCTTTGGTAAATCAAAAGAGTTTTTGGCAAAAGTAAGTGTACTGGGTCATAAAGTGGTGAGCATTCAGTGTGATAATGGTGGGAAATTTAAAAATGAAAGCTTACAAAATTTCCTCAGGTTCAAAGGGATTGAAATTAGATATACAATGCCTTACACACCTCAACAAAATGGTTGTGCTGAGAGAGAAAACTGCACGATAGTAGAAACTGCAAGAGCCCTTATGCATTCTGGAGAAGAATCTCTTGACAAGGAGCTTTGGGCAGAAATTATAAACTCAGTGGCCTACATATTAAATTGACTGGTCCGTCATCAGCTAAAGATAAATCCCATTTTAACTCTTGATAGGCAGAAAATCAAGAATAAGGAACCTACGAGTCATTGGATCAAAATATTGGGTCCATATACCTAAAGGAAAACGAAGAAAATTCGATAAAAAGGTCCAACAAGGAGTGCTTGTTGGATACGATGGAGATAATGGGTACAGAGTATTTTCAAATAATAAACTCATAAGATCAAGAGATGTAATTTTTCAAGAATCACTTAAAGCACCTATCATGGAAAAATCACCATCTCAACCGATCAAAGGTAAAGGAATCAGTATATATTATGAAAAGGCGATAGAAGAAGATAAGAAAGAACAAAGAGAAGATCAAGAAGAAGCACCGGGCATTGAGGAAGAAGGAGAAGAAAAGGTATTGGAAGTAGATAGTGAAGGCTCAGAAACTGAGCATGCATATACAAAATAGGAAAGAGGTATAAATCTTAGGGACCAAAATAAAATTAATAAACCTAAATTTATGATAAATTATGTCAACATGGTTGAGGGGAATGAAATAGTTCCTATAAGTTTCCAAGAGACTGTGAGGATGCGGAGCAATGGTGTAAAGCGATGGAAGAAGAGATAACTTCGCTTAAAGAAAATAAAACCTGGACACTCTATGATTTGCCTCCTAATAAAAGAGATATTGCTTCAAAGTGGGTATTCACTATTAAATATAAACCTGATAGAAGTCTTGAAAGATATAAAGCGCGGCTGGTTGTGAATGGTTTTGCACAGAAAAAAGGAGAAGATTTTGATGAAACTTTTAGTCCAGTTGCCAGACAAACAACGGTTAGAACAGTAATTAGTATTGCTGCAAATGAAAGTATGACTTTGTATAAGTTTGATGTATCAACTGCATTTTTTAATGGACGACTTAAGGAAGAGATCTATATTAACCAACCAGAAGGTTTCAGTGACAATTATAAAAAGGTATGCAAATTGCATAAGCCTGTATGGACTCAAACAGGCTCCACGTTGTTAGAACGACAAAATAAAGACTTTTCTATTTGGTCTGGGATTTAAAATTAGCACTGGAGACCCCTGTATATTTATCAAGGATGATAATGGCAGAAAGATATTGTTACCGTTGTATGTTGACGATGGATTAATTGCTGCGTCTGAAGAAAAATAAGCGTTAGCACTCATAGAAAAATTAAAACATCAATTAAAAATTAAGACTAAACCAGCCGATTATTATCTTGGATTGGAAATTAAAAGGAATAAGGAAGGTATTAAGGTCAGTCAAACTTCATACATTAAAAGGCTTTTACAAACATTTCAAATGGATGAGTGTCGGGTCTTAAGTACGCCTATTTTGAAGGAAGAAAATGTATAATCTGGGAAGGAAACTGCAGATATCAATNAGGAAGGTATTAAGGTCAGTCAAACTTCATACATTAAAAGGCTTTTACAAACATTTCAAATGGATGAGTGTCGGGTCGTAAGTACGCCTATTTTGAAGGAAGAAAATGTATAATCTGGGAAGGAAACTGCAGATATCAAGACTAGGGATTTTCCATACCGGGAAACTGCAGGATCCCTTATGTACTTAATGATTTGCACAAGGCCAGATATTTCCTATGCAATCAATGTTGCTTCTAGGATGCTTGAGAATCCTTCTGAAAGTGACATAATCAGAGTTAAACGAATATTTCGTTATTTAAAAGGGACTTCTGAATTTGGTATTTTCTACAAGAAAGATCACAAAAAAGGAATTCTGGAATACTATTCAGATGCGGATCTCGGTGGCTATAACGAGACTGGCAGATCTACAACTGGTATTGTGAGTCTATACTCTGAAAGTGCCATCTCAGGGTTTAGTAAAAGACAGTGTTCTGTCTCTATTTCTACTACAGAGGCAGAGGTCATTGCTGCCAGTGAAGGAATACGAGAGATGATATGGCTGAAAAGACTTATTCAAGAAACGACTGATTATAAGGAAGGCACATTGTTTGTCGATAATAATGCTGCCATTAAAATTAGCCGAAAATCCTGTGTGGCATAAACGCACTAAGCATATTTCAATTCGACATTTCTTCGTAAGAGAAAAGGTCCAAGAGGGAGAAATCAAGATCCAGAGGGTTGATACCCAGAATCAATTGGCGGAGGGTTTCACCAAGCCCTTACTAGGTCCAAGACTGAAGAAAATTTACCAAGATTTGGAACTTTCTTAATGTTAGTGTGTGTGTGTCTATATATATAATGTTTCACAAGTAATTTATGAAGGAAGGTGTTGAAGTAGTACATCAATTACTTCGATATATATATATATATATATGAATTGTAATTCTAGTACTTCAACAAAAGGAATATTATTTGTGAAAACAGCGTAATTGGTGATATTTGTACAGTGCCGTAGGTTTAAAAGACCGTGTTAGCTGTTTGAAAGTGATTCAATACAAGTGATAGGGACAAAAACAAATCTTTCTGAAGGTTTACTGCGATTTTGACATTGGCAAAAATAAACAGTTAAAGAAAAGGAAGGCACTTTGTATGCAAAACGTTAAACTGTTGACTCGATAGGACACAGACTGGATTACACCCAGTATCTGCTCCAACCATTTTCTATCAGGCAAGTTAAGTTTATTATTATTTTTAATTTAACATCTTTAAAATCGGTTTTTACCATACTTTGGTCCAAAACTGTCATATATTCTTATTACTTGTTTTATTTTAGTGGCAGAGTAGGAGTTTCTATGTACATTTTGTGCCATAGAACGTTATTTTACGTGGGTATTATCAGTTCATTAAATTTTTTAATGAACTTTGAGGTGATATAATAACAGCACACACAGCTAAACTGTAACTCTAGGTTAGCTACAGTTTTTACACAGGTATCCATCTAATGATATCTTGCTGTGCAAATTTTATGTAGCTACATTAATTTTAATTTAATTAACTTATATATGTTTGCAGAAAAATCATCTTCTGTGGAAGATTAAAGTAACTAAGACTGGTTACCCTCTCAAAAGATGAGTTGCAATAAATTGAGTGTTTTTTTTTTCAATGAAGGGGTATGAAGAGAAATTAGACTTCATCATCAGATCGTGTTCCCACAATCAGCTCTGAACTACACCTTTCTTAAAGTGACATGCAACAATTACCACAGAAGAGGAAGAAGATGCTGAATATTAGCATATTTTGTGCAGAAGTGTTCCGATTATTTTATTTGTTTTAGTTAATATGCCATGTTAGTCTACAAACAAAATTTTTCATCAGTAGATTTTAGTAAAATAGAATGTAGATCCTGGTAGTACAATTTATCACAGTTAGATCTACTACTTTCTACAGTTCACCATAATTTGTATTTTCACATAGCTTGAGAAATTACTCTTATATTGCAATACCGCAGATTTTTATTAGAATTATATTTGTTTTGTAGCGTGAAAAAATTCCATTATAGAGTGTAATTTATGAATTGTTTCACTGTTTTATAAAATTAAACCGTAAATATTTGTTAGTTTTATTAACATTTGGATGAGAACTGTGATTATTTTAATATGTCTATTTTGAAATAGAAATAGTTTTTTAGCTAATAAGCTAATTGCAGATAATAAAGTTAATATCTGCCATAGTTTATCAACCTGACAATCAAACAGCAACTATTTTGTTTTAATAGCACTGGAGGTATAAATTGATCATTATGAATAACAAAGCATTTTGAAACATTCCCTTGATGTAAATCTAGACAGGGAAAAATTCTTTGTGACAAAGAATGTGAACTTTGTTTATTGAAACTCTTTTTGAGAGTTAGAGTACGATATGCATGAATTTTGCTGTCAAAATTTTGTGATAAAATTGCACATGCGTTACAAAGAAATATGAATACTAAAATATTCACAATCATTGACAGTGATTGACTGTGTCCTTCAAGATCCCCAGTTATATGTTGAGTGGGAAACATTGATGTAAATACACATTGCTGATACATATAAGTTCAGTAACGATTTTCCCTTCCATTAGTGTCAGTGAAATAATACATTTTCAATTTAAATGTAATGAGAGTCTTAGTTTCGTACTGAATATTCCCATTTTTTTTACTGTCCAAGCTTTCAAAGGTACTACAGTAAAATTTTAGTATAAAATACATAATATAGTATCTTTAAAATTTCTAATCTTTAATATAACTGAGTGGTTTCCAGTATTAAGTATAAAATTTGAAGTAAGTTTGTATAATTTGTATAGGGATTCTGCTGTATATCTGAGATAATTTTAGGTATCTGGTTCAGTCATTCGAAGCTCTGAGATCATTCACAGCTGACCAAATAAAATACATGCCTCAGTCGTTATTGCTGAAGATCTACATTTGAATTGACTGAAAAGTACAGTATTTAGGTGCCAATTTTTGTGAATGTTGCCACATGATTTGGTTTTATTTAACACCAACATTTTATGGCGGTTTTAGATATGAAGCCACTCATCTGCCATCATTGTTAATATCCGCGAGTAACGTTTTCTAAACACAACATAAATTAAACAATTTTGGCAAAACAAAGGTTTTTCATGATAAGTGATCAATGTATCACTTTTTGTACAGTGTTGTTGACAGTGCATACATTAATTACTGTATTTATATTTGAAATTACAGTTAACAACATTCTTTCTAGAATATCTTGAATCAGCAGTGTTTTGTAACTTGAACACACAGTGTAACTGAAAATTGTATAGGAAAGCTTTCATTATTTATTTCGTTCAAGCCTAAATTTTGAAATATTTAGATTTTAACTTTTTGAAAAATAGGTACGTATGTTGAACTGAGAATGAGAAGTCCGGTCAGGTTTTTATTCCTGCATTTGTAGGGTCCTGCCAGAATGTCAAAACAAATTAAAGCATCTTAGGCACACTTATTTCTGTAACAATTTGAGAAGTCCAAGAGGCCTGTGCATATATTTATAATATTTAAAAGCTAAGTAAGGTTCTGAGTTACATAGAAAACATTTCTAAACCGTGGTCATTGTTTTACTGGATACGCTGTTGAAACTTACCTGAAAGATAACAGCTTAAATGTAAACTGCTGATCCATGAAACCTTTACAAACATTTTAAGTATATCCTCGAACTGTTTATTTTTTCTTTGAACAATTTTGTTATGTCTAAAAAGAGCAATGCTTTCAATGTTTATTAAAGTATTTTGTTTCTAATACATGTGTCTGCAAGAAATTCTGTGTTATTTTTAATAAATATTATTGTGAAACTTCATTCAAGACAGTGTTATATCCAAATAGTAAGCATAATGTCCACTGGTTGAATTTAATGCCTTACTCTTTACTTTGTAGTAACTACTGCTCTCAGTTATCTCTTCTTCATCAAAACTAGTATATGCTATTCATGGTAAAGTGAGCAATTTTTGAAAGCCCTCTCGTTTGGAATAACAGTAAATAAATATATTTTATTGTAGCCTTAGATGTTAACTTCCTATTATGGTGGAATAAACACACCATGTTTATTAATTACATGGCAATATTTATTTTTAAAAGGTGGTTGAAGGATAAAAAATGGCTAAAAGGTAAAAGTAATTACGACCTCAGAAGTGCTCACTTTACCTTGAATAGTATATAACTGGTATCGTAGATAAACTTTTTGTCTCAAACACTCACCAAGTAAAAAACAGATGGAAAGCTATTTTATACTTCTATATTTTATTTTGTGAAGTAAGTCTTTTGCAGCATTGCATTTCATTTATTCCCGAGTTTCATCTGGCACACCCATATAGGCTCAATCAAATCATTATCACCTTGCATCACTGTATTTCCAACATTGGGGTGTGGTTTTTATTTTTGCATATTTTCAGACATACAAGACCCGAATAATATTCACTTGCTTACAATGACATTTTCAAGGATGTGCAGCTGATGCAGAGTTGAATGGGAATGTACACTGTCCTTAGTAAGAATTGGTCAATAGATACTGTAATTTGGTGTTTACTTAATGCTTACTCACTATTGAGGAGACAAAAATATAACGAACTAGTGATCACTTCGTGAATACTTTTTCATTGTAAACTGTACAACATAATTCACAATAGCTATACAAAGACTCAGGCCATACATTTCCACTTTTACTGAGGATACACTAAATATATAAACCTGGCAAATAATGTAAATTGGTATATATAGTTTATTTTTCATTTTATTATATATTAAAATGCCATTTGTGAATTGATTAACATGTATCATTACAGATTAAGCCACATTCAAACAACACATTAGGCATCTTTCGAATAGTGTATGTTGTAGGGCCTTAATAATTTAACTTACATGATTCATACTACCCAAAAAAAAGGCAATGCGCACACTATTCCAGGTAACCAAATTTAAAAAAAATAGAGTTATAGTGGGAACAGCTACTTAAGAAAACCTCTGCTCAAATATGGAGCTCTAGGACTGTGATATCCAGTATGATACCATATCATATCATAGCTGCCAACTTGTACGAATGTTCCGTATTTGGTCTTAATTTTCATTAGTTTTATGATTTTACGAATTTTTTATATTTTTTTACGAACTTTTGTTAAGTAACCTTGGATTCACAAAATATATCGGTTCAATTTTGCGTCGAAAACCTCAGTTATCGGTTTCTGTAATTTTTACGAATATTCAAATATTCATAAATTTGTGTAAATCACATGCATTTGATGTGCATTGCTTCGTAACAGGCGGGGGCGAGCATGATGCGGCTAATCTGTTGTCGCCATACGCACATCTGGCAATGTTTGTCGTTTGTTGTTGCTATTCAGTCAGAGTGCATTGCTTTCATTTTACTCTGTATGTGACCGAATAATCGACACTGTAACTCTTTGTAATCGTCTGCGCCAATCACAAGTGGTGTTTAGACTTGCCCTGCTTCGTGCTCAGTCAGCCATGACAGTCGTAGACCCACTCGTGTTTTATGTTAACAGTGATTTGTGTCTTGCAATTGCACGAAAATTTTAATAAGATTTGCTCCCAATACTAAACTGAGAAGTACAAAGTAATATGAAGCTATATTTTATTTCAACTTGCTGAGGTTTGAAATGTGCAATGAAGATTTGTCTCGTTTCTGGTATGACGTAGTCAAGTAATCCAAGCGTGGCGGTAAAAACAGAGTATACAAGAAAGTTTTTCTGCAGTCGTAGAGTGTAGATATTCTATGAGCAGTGCGTTCTCAAAAAAGGGAAAATTTTGCAAAATGTACTGTGTGTAAATGTGATATAAACATTGCACATGGGGTGATTTATAATTCACAAAGTTTCACTGGAGCACAAGAACAATGAGATGTCTGAGGTCCAATGTAAGTCTAGTACAATTCAGCAGGTTTTAAATGTGAAAATGACTATTTAAGTACAATTAGATGCGAGTGCTACTTAACATGAACCACGTGTCCACGAGTTCCTTGTCTCCACTCACTACACAAACTACACCAGACCACACCAACCACATCAGGCCAAGAGTGCTTAGTGCGGGTCGACAAGAATGGAACTTGCACCTTCTTGCCTACAAGCATAACGCAATTAAAGAGACCACCGTTCTCGTGTATTACAAGAAGTAGTTCTTTTAATAAGTGGGTAGGTGATCCGAAACTGTGTTTACCCCAAACCCACAGCCATTGGGCGCACTGGTAATTAATCATTGCATCCTCGCAGCTCGTGCAGCTAAATACTACGCAATGCACCACCGGGTGACGTTAACTGGCTGGTAGGCCAGAGCTGAAGAGATAGGTGCCCCAAAGTGTCGTCCAGTGGTGTACAGAACTTTCACAAACATATTGAACACAGTCACCACATTCACAGCTACAGCCAGGGGTGTTTTTCATTGTATAAATGGCAATCAAACATGGCATTCCACGCCTTTTGGCCCAGGTGGACTCGTCCATCCCTTCAGGAGACAGCCACCTGGCAATGCTGTAGCCAGTGTAATTCAAACACGTCATCGAAAAATAAATGCAAACACTTTTATGAGAAAATGTAATAACTTANCTAAATCACATGCATTTGATGTGCATTGCCTCGTAACAGGCGGGGGCGAGCATGATGCTGCTAATCTGTTGTCGCCATACGCACATCTGGCAATGTTTGTCGTTTGTTGTTGCTATTCAGTCAGAGTGCATTGCTTTCATTTTACTCTGTATGTGACCGAATAATCGACACTGTAACTCTTTGTAATCGTCTGCGCCAATCACAAGTGGTGTTTAGACTTGCCCTGCTTCGTGCTCAGTCAGCCATGACAGTCGTAGACCCACTCGTGTTTTATGTTAACAGTGATTTGTGTCTTGCAATTGCACGAAAATTTTAATAAGATTTGCTCCCAATACTAAACTGAGAAGTACAAAGTAATATAAAGCTATATTTTATTTCAACTTGCTGAGGTTTGAAATGTGCAATGAAGATTTGTCTCGTTTCTGGTATGACGTAGTCAAGTAATCCAAGCGTGGCGGTAAAAACAGAGTATACAAGAAAGTTTTTCTGCAGTCGTAGAGTGTAGATATTCTATGAGCAGTGCGTTCTCAAAAAAGGGAAAATTTTGCAAAATGTACTGTGTGTAAATGTGATATAAACATTGCACATGGGGTGATTTATAATTCACAAAGTTTCACTGGAGCACAAGAACAATGAGATGTCTGAGGTCCAATGTAAGTCTAGTACAATTCAGCAGGTTTTAAATGNGTTTCACTGGAGCACAAGAACAATGAGATGTCTGAGGTCCAATGTAAGTCTAGTACAATTCAGCAGGTTTTAAATGGGAAAATGACTATTTAAGTACAATTAGGTGAGAGTGATACTTAACATGAACCACGTGTCCACGAGTTCCTTGTCTCCACTCACTACACAAACTACACCAGGCCACACTAACCTCATCAGGCCAAGAGTGCTTAGTGCGGGTCGACAAGAATAGAACTTGCACCTTCTTGCCTACAAGCATAACGCAACTAAAGAGACCACCATTCTCGTGTATTACAAGAAGTAGCTCTTTTAATAAGTGGGTAGGTGATCCGAAACTGTGTTTACCCCAAACCCACAGCCATTGGGCGCACTGGTGATTAATCATTGCATCCTCGCAACTCGTGCAGCTAAATACTACGCAATGCACCACCGGGTGACGTTAACTGGCTGGTAGGCCAGAGCTGAAGAGATAGGTGCCCCAAAGTGTCGTCCAGTGGTGTACAGAACTTTCACAAACATATTGAACACAGTCACCACATTCACAGCTACAGCCAGGGGTGTTTTTCATTGTATAAATGGCAATCAAGCATGGCATTCCACGCCTTTTGGCCCAGGTGGACTCGTCCATCCCTTCAGGAGACAGCCACCTGGCAACGCTGTAGCCAGTGTAATTCAAACACGTCATCGAAAAATAAATGCAAACACTTTTATGAGAAAATGTAATAACTTATTTAATGTGTATTTATATAAGAGTAATTATGTTTTCTAAAATGGAGATTGCCTTCAAAGGCCTACATCATTATAACAAATCACTTAGTGTTGTGAAATCCCTATCAACTTAACAACTTAAACATTAAACATTTGTTAATAAACGGGAATGTCACCAATGTGTTAAATTTAATTTATACAACTTTTCACCATTATAATCATATCACAGAGTGCTCATGTAATGTTTCGTCGTTCGGCGTTTGATGTTGGTTCTCGTCACTTGTGACGACAGCGGACATTACTCGCCCAGTTTGTCTCAGCACCCAGACAAGACTGGCAGCTTTGGTCGCCTGCTCTGCGAGCCCCTTCAGTACCCGCATGTAAGCTGCAATCGTTTAACTGCAATAGTAATATATTTGTCACAGGAACATTTGTATTATCTTTAATGTACTGAGGGGAGAGCCAACCGCCCTCTCACTGGAGAGTTTAACACAATCCTGTCTCAATATAATATCACGTGTTTTTCACCGCTTAAGTGCTGGGTCTANACAGGAACATTTGTATTATCTTTAATGTACTGAGGGGAGAGCCAACCGCCCTCTCACTGGAGAGTTTAACACAATCCCGTCTCAATATAATATCACGTGTTTTTCACCGCTTATCATGCACCATTCACGCATTATTCACCTGTAGCAAGGACAGTGAATAAACTGCTCAACCAAGTCAAATCAGTNCTTATCATGCACCATTCACGCATTATTCACCTGTAGCAAGGACAGTGAATAAACTGCTCAACCAAGTCAAATCAGTGTCAATCCATTGTAGGGCATCCTTTGTAGCATCACCCTCATTTCATTAGCTTATTTCAGGCATACGAGATGGCCTATAGTATCGCCATCAGATATAAAAAGTGTAACCGTAAGTAAGCGACATCCATCAACAAACTGACGGAGGATTACCAGGGACCCCATGGGCCGTCAACCGGACGACCCTCATCATTAGCTCACCACTGAGTTATGGCGCAGGGCAATATAACATCCAACCAGCCATGTTTATCCGTGCCGACGTCATAGTTCACATTGTTTNACCGTAAGTAAGCGACATCCATCAACAAACTGACGGAGGATTACCAGGGACCCCATGGGCCGTCAACCGGACGACCCTCATCATTAGCTCACCACTGAGTTATGGCGCAGGGCAATATAACATCCAACCAGCCATGTTTATCCGTGCCGACGTCATAGTTCACATTGTTTTTTATTGAACATAACTTACCTGTTTCTGTAGGTGAACATACCAGCCACCTGTTCCATAAAATGTTTCCAAAATGTGAAGAGGCGAAATGTTACTGTTGTGGCCGAACAAAACTGCCATAATAAACAAAATGGCTAAGCAATATTAAATGAGTATATGAGATGTATTGCAAACTGTTCCATTTTCTGTGTCAACAGATGGAAGAGACGATGATTCCAAAGTGTACTCAGTAGTCGCATCTTATTATAATGCACAACACTTAAGGGTTACTAGAGGATTAATTTCATTCACTTCATTACAGGGTGCTGATACAGGTAGAAACATAGGTGAAATGTCAGTTAATACACTGAAAAATAATTAAGTACCCCTGGAAAATTGTATTACATTAGGGTCCGACAATGCAGTCGTGGTGATTGGGCGTAAGAATGGAAACAAAAATGTTTTGTAGTGTTAGGTTGTGCCTGACATTTAATACATTTGGATGCAGAAAAAGGTTCGAAAGGACTTGATGTTCATGTGGATAAGATTCTTGTTGATGTTTACTTCTACCTGGATAAGAGCACCAAAGGAAAATATGGGTTGAAGGATTTTGAAAATCTTTGTGATACAGACATCAAGAAGGTGTTAAAGCATGTGTGCACGTGTTGGCTTTCCCTGGGTATTTGTTTGATGCGATTAATGAACTTTTGGTAGCCATTGATAATGTTCTACAAAGAAGATGTTCATACATGGCTAGCATCAAGTTTTAGTTCATTGCATGAATACAGAATACCAAAGAAGTCAGACAACAGATAAATAGAAAAATATATATATATATATATAAATTAAATATCTTATTAGTCAAAGTAATATTAGTTGCAAGTCACAGGTCAGTACAAGTAAAAATAGGAAACACTGTGACTCTGTTCTTAAAAGACCTTCACTTTCTCAAGATCCTGCTAGCAAGAAAGTGGAAGTTGAGTGTGTTTCAAAACCAGCAGAAACTTCTCAGATTCTATCACATCATGAAAGCGTGTTTATGTTTCTGAGTAGTGACTTGAACAAATGTTTATGTTATCTTTACCCTGCATGTCACACCTGTGCTTGACAAGGTGAATGTCACTCTACAGTCCCAAGCACCTCATATCCATATTCTAAGAAACCTTCTGTGTCAGTTGTTGAAAATCTACTTACAAAATTTGTGAAACCATCGTCCATCAAGTCCACATCGCTACATAGTTATTAGTTTAATAATTTAACATATCAAAAAAAAATTAGGAGGACCTTGTTATAGGAACCAGTGCATCTCGGGAAGTAACACATTGAAATCTGCAGAAAAGGTTAAGTTCTTTAGTTCTGTCAGAAAATGTTTTGAACATGTGTGTGATTATATTCTTTTGGAATTTTCTGCTGGAGAGTGAAATTTTGATTCATGCAGAAGTGGTAAATTTAATTAAAAAAAAAAAAAAAAAACATCGAATCTGCTTCATTTTTACATTTAAAGTTTTTGTTGATAAATGGTTTTGGATGGGGCAGAGTCAGTCAACCAGATACTGGAGCTGTTCGCTGTTTGGTTGGTAGCACTGTCCATCTCAACACTTTGCACTGGGTTTGATGATGATTTCACATTTGCTGTTGCACTAGAACACTTGAAGTGTTGTTGGTTTTCGCAACACAGATGCACAGTGTCGTGGTCGCAGTGTTGCTGGGTTGGAATGCTGGAATCTAGAAGATGATGGTTTGCATAAAGTCTTGCTCTGATGAGAGAATGAGTAGCACCAGAGCATTGCAGTACTCTGCACACATGGTACTTGTCACTACTTCAAAAATGTCTTTGAGCATGAGTTCTGGGTGGTCTTGAAGTTGTGCAGCTAATCGTCTGCCTTCTACTCTTCCAGGATAACTTGGCTGTGTGCATGTTGCGATGTGAACATACAGATGAAGGGGCATGCGAACACACTGCAGAAATCTGCCAAGGTTATGCCACATTTTCGCATCGCCACCCAAATGCTCGGCAATGCTTTTGGGAAAGTCCTCTTCGTCGACACCAGAGTGGTTGTGTCTGCCAGCACAGTCATGGAGAAATGTGGACGGGTCCTCATTGGACAGGCCTGAGTAGGTGGGCAAGAACTGAAATCGACCTGGTGTTGTTGACTTATGGTTCGGTGAGCGTAGTAATGGTAACCCCTGCCAGAGTAGTGGCTGCCTGGAGTAGAGTTCTTTTTTTAATTAGGTACGGGGGTGCCACTGTTGACATTCCCGTGTGCCTGGACACAGGTGGGAATGTGCCGTGACAGCTGTGGCATGCACGGCACACACATAAAATTTTCCTGCAGTGGGTCACACATTCTCCTGGCATGACACATTGCCAGTGTGCTCTCCTCAGACAGGAGCCACAGTTGACCAATTCACCATCAATTCTAGGGCAATGTTTTTGCTGGCACTGTTGTACGATACGGATGGCTGAAGATTCTGGTTTGGCACGAATTATTGGTTTAGGGTTTGTTGCTGACATGTTGTTACAACATCTGCACAATAAAAAAATGTGTTGCATATTGTGTCAAACTCTCTTGATGTCACACATATAACATTGTAAAAATGGCTGCCCCTTTACCATCACGCCAATCGATGTTTGCACATTTTCTAAATGTTCACTGCAAATTTGTTGGTAAGTGTCCACTGTTATTTTAAGCTCTGGGGCATGTACATTGTGCAGGCATGTGGACAGGGTTAACAAAGCCACAGACCTGTCGAGGTCTCACGCGCCATGCAAATACGTCCTTCGATGTACAAGCGATGGTGCGTGCCCATGCTTATCCATACAGTTCCTCATTCACACTATCAATTTGTTCACATAGCCAGCGGGTTGTCACGGCATCGTAGCACAGGCAGGTGTTGGAATGGGATGGCCACACAAAAGGATGCAATTTGATGCGATGCAAATAGCATAGGAAAAATGTTAAGCAATTAGGATTTTCAGCAGGAAATGGCCACATGAAAGATCATTCTATGGCGCGAGGCTAACAGTGTAGGAAAAATGTCAAGCAGTGAGGATTTTCACCAGGAAATGGCCACATGGAAAGGTCAACATTTGACGCATGGTTGGTTGATAGGACATTAGAAGGAATGTGAGGTGGATGGTTGCGATATGGGACAGGGGCATACCAGACGATGATACTTTTCCCTATGGCACCAGCACAGTGAGCATGAGAATGGAGGATTTGTGGTCGTCGACTCTTAGATGTGGCCCTCTCTGATGTCCCAGCTTCAGATGTTCCACTGTAATCCAATATGCCTAGACTATTGAGGGGTGTTAATAGCCCCTCTGAATGCATACTCACTCCCATACAGAGACTGTTACACATCATCTGTATGCATTTAAGTAATCATTATGCAATCATAGGGGAAAGCCACCAAACAGTGCTCAACTAACATATCGACCCCCTTTACTGCTAGAGTTTAAAAATATGGTTCACTCACATGGCATTTTAATGATAAATTATAACTTTTTGCTTACGGGCCCAATTAATAGACATGTTCTAATTTTCACAAAATGCAAAAAAAAAATTGCAAATGTGCACTTTTAGAAGCTCTAGCTCTTAAGAGTGCATGGCATGTACCCTAAGAATGAGCATTCAACACTGGTCACATGTAAATATTGAACCTCTTTCAAATAACTAACATTGTTCATGCCACCATTGTTGGCATATGATACACTGTAACCAGTCATCATAGATAGGCTCAGTATATATATATATATCATCGCTACCTGGGCAGAATATATCACTTTCTACTGCCTTTGATGATGAAATCTTCTTTACTGAACATTAAGCTTTTTCCCTTTTATTTTGCATTCTTGAATCTCGAGCCTTTTTCTTGTCATGCGCAAGCAAAAGAGCATTTTTAAATGGAAAACCTGTCATAACCTGTGATTTCCTTCCTCTTATTTTTCTCTTGTCAGTAGTATCTGCTTTGGGATGAGGGATGGTGTCAGCTGAAGAGATTGGTGTTGCATCATTATTTTCTTCAATAATAGGCCTGCTATTCTTATCGCCATTTGAAGAGCTGCTTTCTTCGTCACCATCCCTACTTGATTCACAAACACACACTTCAGCCTCGAGAATTATTTCACCAGCCGATCTACTAACCTCAGTGGCCCTAGGCAAAATATTCTCACTGTGGTCAGGAAAATCGAATCTAACATCATGACTTATATCGCTAGTCGAGGGTATTTGGTCTTCATGTATCATATTCACACCAGACAAAGAAACAGTCATTGCAAGATCAGGGTCAATTTCAGTAGTTGAAGGGGATGCATCTATGCTGGCAAAGCCTAGCTAGAGTTTCTAACTCTGCACAGAAACCTTTATAGCACCAGGAACGATTTCGTCGCCAGTGTCTATTGGCTCTTTTAGATGGGTCCTATCAGTCACATTAGATGGTTGAAAATTCACATCGCTGAATAGGTCAGGGTTATACTGATCAATTCCTATTGCACGAAACTAATTGTTTGCTTTCTCCATGGTAGCAAAATTTTCATATGCATTGAGGAACAGTAAGCAGATATCTGTCTGGAAATCGCACATCCAGGGTGATTAAGCATCCATTTGTCAGCTTCATTAGCAATCAATGATTTCAGGGGGCCAAAGAATCCTTGACCAAGGGGTTGTAACTTCTGAGTGGCATGAGGGGATAGTGACAGGAGTGTGATATTGTGTTCTCTGCAAAAAAGGACAGCCTCGAGAGAACAGTGAGACGAAGGGTTATCTAGTATAATGAGTACTCTGTCATCCTCAAAGGGTTTGACATAATTCTTGAAATGTTAAAGCCAAACAAGATACAGTTCAGAGTTTATGAATCCACTATCAGATATAATGCGAAGAGAGCCTTCAAGAGCATCAGTGAATAACTCCTGCTTCATTCTTTTTCTGGGAAAAATAATTGGGGAGGGGGCATATAAATCAATAGGATTCATGCAACAAACTTATGTCACTGTCTACCCTCCCTCTGCTGAAGACACTTTCCTAATAAGCATTTGCCTCTAAGAGAAAGTACTATAAGAACATTGACGTGGTCGCGAGGTTACCCAGAGCTGGTTTGATGTTAAATTGCCCGGCACCATAACTCAGTGGTGAGCTAATGATGAGGGTCGTCTGGTTGACAGCCCATGGGAACCCTGGTAATACTCCATCAGTTGGTTGAAGAGTTCTCACTTACTTACTGTTGCACTTTCATAACTGATGACGAGACTGTAGGCCGTCTCGTATGCCTGAACTATACTAAAGAAATGTGGGTGATGCTACAAGAATGACCTATTATGACTTGACACTGATTTCACTTGGTTGAGCGGTTTATTCACTGTCCTTGCTACAGGTGAATAATGCGTCGATGATGCCTGTTAATAGGCTCAGCACTTTAACGGTGAAAAACACATGGTCTTAGATTGAGATGCGTTTGTGTTAAACTCTCCGGTGAGAGTGTGGATGGCTCTTCCCTCAGAACATTAAAATAACACAAATGTTCCGGTTGACTAACATATAACTAATGTAGTGAAAGTGACTTCAGCTTACATGCTNTTGGAATGCTGGAATCTAGAAGATGATGGTTTGCATAAAGTCTTGCTCTGATGAGAGAATGAGTAGCACCAGAGCAGTGCAGTACTCTGCACACATGGTACTTGTCACCACTTCAAAAATGTATTTGAGCATGAGTTCTGGGTGGTCTTGAAGTTGTGCAGCTAATCGTCTGCCTTCTACTCTTCCAGGATAACTTGGCTGTGTGCATGTTGCGATGTGAACATACAGATGAAGTGGCATGCGAACACACTGCAGAAATCTGCCAAGGTTATGCCACATTTTCGCATCGCCACCCAAATGCTCGGCAATGCTTTTGGGAAAGTCCTCTTCGTCGACACCAGAGTGATTGCGTCTGCCAGCACAGTCATGGAGAAATGTGGACGGGTCCTCATTGGACAGGCCTGAGTAGGTGGGCAAGAACTGAAATCGACCTGGTGTTGTTGACTTATGGTTCGGTGAGCGTAGTTATGGTAACCCCTGCCAGAGTAGTGGCTGCCTGGAGTAGAGTTGTTTTTTTAATTAGGTACGGGGGTGCCACTGTTGACATTCCCGTGTGCCTGAACACAGGTGGGAATGTGCCGTGACAGCTGTGGCATGCACTACACACGTAAAATTTTCCTGCAGTGGGTCACACATTCTCCTGGCGTGACACATTGCCAGTGTGCTCTCCTCAGACAGGAGCCACAGTTAACCAATTCACCATCAATTCTAGGGCAATGTTTTTGCTGGCACTGTTGTTGTACGATACGGATGGCTGAAGATTCTGGTTTGGCACGAATTATTGGTTTAGGGTTTGTTGCTGACATGTTGTTACAACATCTGCACAATAAAAAAATGTGTTGCATATTGTGTCAAACTCTCTTGATGTCACACATATAACATTGTAAACATGGCTGCCCCTTTACCATCACGCCAATCGATGTTTGCGCATTTTCTAAATGTTCACTGCAAATTTGTTGGTAATTGTTCACTGTTATTTTAAGCTCTGGGGCATGTACATCGTGCAGGCACGTGGACAGGGTTAACAAAGCCACAGACCTGTCGAGGTCTCACGCGCCATGCAAATACGTCCTTCGATGTACAAGCGATGGTGCGTGCCCATGCTTATCCATACAGTTCCTCATTCACACTATCAATTTGTTCACATAGCCAGCGGGCTGTCACGGCATCGTAGCACAGGCAGGTGTTGGAATGGGATGGCCACACAAAAGGATGCAATTTGACGCGATGCAAATAGCATAGGAAAAATGTTAAGCAATTAGGATTTTCAGCAGGAAATGGCCACATGAAAGATCATTCTATGGCGCGAGCCTAACGGTGTAGGAAAAATGTTAAGCAGTGAGGATTTTCACCAGGAAATGGCCACATGGAAAGGTCAACATTTGACGCATGGTTGGTTGATAGGACATTAGAAGGAATGTGAGGTGGATGGTTGCGATATGGGACAGGGGCATACCAGACGATGATACTTTTCGCTATGGCACCAGCACAGTGAGCACGAGAATGGAGGATTTGTGGTCGTCGACTCTTAGATGTGGCCCTCTCTGATGTCCCAGCTTCAGATGTTCCACTGTAATCCAATATGCCTAGACTATTGAGGGGTGTTAATAGCCCCTCTGAATGCATACTCACTCCCATACAGAGACTGTTACACATCATCTGTATGCCTTTAAGTAATCATTATGCAATCATAGGGGAAAGCCACCAAACAGTGCTCAACTAACATATCGACCCCCTTTACTGCTATAGTTTAAAAATATGGTTCACTCACATGGCATTTTAATGATAAATTATAACTTTGTGCTTACTGGCCCAATTAATAGACATGTTCTAATTTTCACAAAATGCAAAAAAAAAAAATTGCAAATGTGCACTTTTAGAAGCTCTAGCTCTTAAGAGTGCATGGCATGTACCCTAAGAATGAGCATTCAACACTGGTCACATGTGAATATTGAACCTCTTTCAAATAACTAACATTGCTCATGCCACCATTGTTGGCATATGATACACTCTAATCAGTCATCATAGATAGGCTCAGTATATATATATATCATCGCTGCCTGGGCAGAATATATCACTTTCTACTGCCTTTGATGATGTAATCTTCTTTACTGAACATTAAGCTTTTTCCCTTTTATTTTGCATTCTTGAATTTCGAGCCTTTTTCTTGTCATGCGCAAGCAATGGAGCATTTTTAAATGAAAAAGCCTGTCATAACCTGTGATTTCCTTCCTCTTATTTTTCCCTTGTCAGTAGTATCTGCTTTGGGATGAGGGATGGTGTCAGCTGAAGAGATTGGTGTTGCATCATTATTTTCTTCAATAATAGGCCTGCTATTCTTATCGCCATTTGAAGAGCTGCTTTCTTCGTCACCATCCCTACTTGATTCACAAACACACACTTCAGCCTCGAGAATTATTTCACCAGCCGATCTACTAACCTCAGTGGCCCTAGGCAAAATATTCTCACTGTGGTCAGGAAAATCGAATCTAACATCATGACTTATATCGCTAGTCGAGGGTATTTGGTCTTCATGTATCATATTCACACCAGACAAAGAAACCGTCATTGCAAGATCAGGATCAATTTCAGTAGTTGAAGGGGATGCATCTATGCTGGCAAAGCCTAGCTAGAGTTTCTAACTCTGCACAGAAACCTTTATAGCACCAGGAACGATTTCGTCGCCAGTGTCTATTGGCTCTTTTATATGGGTCCTATCAGTCACATTAGATGGTTGAAAATCCACATCACTGATTAGGTCAGGGTTATACGGATCAATTCCTATTGCACGAAACTAATTGTTTGCTTTCTCCACGGTGGCAAAATTTTCATATGCATTGAGGAACAGTAAGCAGATATCTGTCTGGAAATCGCACGTCCAGGGTGATTAAGCATCCATTTGTCAGCTTCATTAGCAATCAATGATTTCAGGGGGCCAAAGAATCCTTGACCAAGGGGTTGTAACTTCTGAGTGGCATGAGGGGATAGTGACAGGAGTGTGATATTGTGTTCTCTGCAAAAAAAGGACAGCCTCGAGAGAACAGTGAGACGAAGGGTTATCTAGTATAATGAGTACTCGGTCATCCTCAGAGGGTTTGACATAGTTCTTGAAATGTTAAAGCCAAACAAGATACAGTTCAGAGTTTATGAATCCACTATCAGATATAATGCGAAGAGAGCCTTCAAGAGCATCTGTGAATAACTCCTGCTTCATTCTTTTTCTGGGAAAAATAATTGGGGAGGGGGCATATAAATCAATAGGATTCATGCAACAAACTTATGTCACTGTCTACCCTCTCTCTGCTGAAGACACTTTGCTAAATAAGCATTTGCCTCTAAGAGAAAGTACTTTAAGAACATTGACGTGGTCGCGAGGTTACCCAGAACTGGTTTGATGTTATATTGCCCGGCACCATAACTCAGTGGTGAGCTAATGATGAGGGTCGTCTGGTTGACAGCCCATGGGAACCCTGGTAATACTCCATCAGTTGGTTGAAGAGTTCTCACTTACTTACTGTTGCACTTTCATAACTGATGACGAGACTGTAGGCCGTCTCGTATGCCCGAACTATACTAAAGAAATGTGGGTGATGCTACAAGAATGACCTATTATGACTTGACACTGATTTCACTTGGTTGAGCGGTTTATTCACTGTCCTTGCTACAGGTGAATAATGTGTGAATGATGCCTGTTAATTGGCTCAGCACTTTAACGGTGAAAACCCATGGTCTTAGATTGAGATGCGATTGCGTTAAACTCTCCGATGAGAGTGCGGATGGCTCTTCCCTTAGTACATTAAAATAACACAAATGTTCCGGTTGACTAACATATAACTAATGTAGTGAAAGTGACTTCAGCTTACATGCTGGCACTAAGGGGGGAGGGGGGTCGCGGAGCAGGCGACAACGCTGCTGGTCTTGTACAGGTGCTGAGACGAAATGGGGCAAGTCATGTCCGCAATCGCGTTTCAAATTATAAAGCCAAGTGTTCGCAGTTTAAGGGCCGTTAAGGCCACATTTTGTACTAAAGTTGTGTGTGTTCATTAAGGAGTCGCAAGGAATAAATAACTCCACATGCACCGTAAGTGTTTCATTTGTAATTTAATTAAGGCGTTCGAGGTGGCCTACCGCCTTGCCATCATATGTGACGGACTGTTAACCAGAGTCCCCTAGGCTGACGACCGAAACGACCCTTAGTTCATCAGCTCACCGCAGTGCTGTGGCGCCGGGCACATATTTCCTACATCATCAGCTCTGGTAACACCATGCGTCAAGTTGGCTTTCCCAAATAGGAACTAAAGTATTTCTCCGAGCCATTGCTTGACTACGTCATGGTCTGCCATTTCTTGCTCATGAGCTGGTGAAAAAAAACTCGTTTCAAACATCCCAGTGAAACTAGAANTACGTCATGGTCTGCCATTTCTTGCTCATGAGCTGGTGAAAAAAAACTCGTTTCAAACATCCCAGTGAAACTAGAATGGATCCCTGAAACAATGATTGAATAATTTTAGTTGACTGTGTGTATTAGAACGTAGTGCAATAAGAATAATATGACTGGTCTGCACTAATAACAATTATTGGGATCTTGATGAGGGGCAATACATAGGCTTATCTAATCACGACCGTGAAACAAATAAAATACACATGTCTGTATTTAATAAGCAGGAAAGAAAGACATTCCTGCAATGAACAGCCTACAGGATCTGATTAGGTTCCAAAATAAAAGTTATTGATAAATCAGAAAAGCCGATATTAATATTTTTATTGTTAATCTTTTTCCTTAAAAAATAAATATGTCGATAGATAAACAACCATTTGTTGATCGATTGGTTGGAGATTGGTTAGCCTATAACTATAATTCAGGTACACCTAATTTATATCAACACCATTTTCTATGAAGATAATGACTGATGCCATGTTCCAACTGGTTATGNATTCAGGTACACCTAATTTATATCAACACCATTTTCTATGAAGATAATGACTGATGCCATGTTCCAACTGGTTATGAATTTGGTGTTTCATAATTTGTGTTTTGTAATGTTTCGATTGAAACATATCGACTTTCATCTTTTGGGTATACAGCNAATTCAGGTACACCTAATTTATATCAACACCATTTTCTATGAAGATAATGACTGATGCCATGTTCCAACTGGTTATGCATTTGGTGTTTCATAATTTGTGTTTTGTAATGTTTCGATTGAAACATATTGACTTTCATCTTTTGGGTATACAGTGCTATATATTGTAAATCACGTCCTTATGGTTAATAGTAAAAAGTAACATTATAAGAAAAAAATAAATACCCAACTGTTTGTAAAAAAAATCTATATTTCTATATAAAAACATTTGTAGCACCATGTCATTTAAAATCAACACATTTAAATAATTAGAAAATACAAATTTAATTTAATTATAATATAAAAATATATGGTAATTAAATGTTTGACCTATTTACATCATAACGATTGTGATACACTTTTATTTATTATAATATCCGAGATTTGTATGTCTTTTTGATAATTTCAATCTGATAAAAAATGGCAGCGACTATGTTATGTGTAAGGTTCAAAGCTGACAAAACGCAAAACACCTATTACAAAAATATGTCACAGAATTTGTACATTAAATTGGGTAATGTAACAATTATCTTAACAAAACATGAAAATTGTAACAGCCTGAGAACAGGAAACAGCTTGTGGATTTAGCCATGGAAAGTTGTATAAAAAGTGTGCCATTAAATATAAGTTATTCTCACAGTTTTAAGATGTTTTCTTAGTGTCGATCCCTTTGTGCCAATATACACTGCGACTTTTCTTTGACTTTCCCCATGTTGTATTCTTCGTTTTGCTACATTTAGCAATTCGTTTGTAAATATCAAATTCCTGCCCGGCTTTATCTTATACGACGATAACATTCTGAAATAAATATAAACCAGTGTATTAAAATAAAAATTATAACTGGTTTCAAAGAGTGAGCACATTGCCCCAAAAAAAGCACAAGATGCTCCAAAGAGTACGCGTGCTCCTGTGGACAATATATATATATATATGCACTCTCGGGGACGAACATGAGATTTCTGAAATAACCGATAGACAGCGGAACATGTTAGAAAATCACAAATTTTTTAATTACCATGAATTCTTGGAAACATAGATGTTACAAACTGTACCCACAATGAATGCACCTACGTTTACCAACATGGCTTAGCTTAACTTATGCCCTTAAAATATTACATCAAGGTAACATAAATTGATCCCTCATCTACCATGTCAACAAATAGCATTGAATAATTGTAAGTTCCACAACACCATACATTTGGCTCACAGAAACGAACCAACTGAGGTCATACGAACCCACTAAGCCCATTCTGACTTTTTCAGTTTCGCCAACTGCCAGAAAATGGCACTGTGCACTATTAGGGGCTGTACACTCTTAGGTATATTTTCCTTCCAAAAATAAATAGTGAATCAGCCATGAAGCGACTGAAGAAAATAAACACATGAGCGTAGTTTTACACAACGATTCATTTCCATGAACCCTCCGAGGATGCACTTGCATGATGATTCCACATTGTAGCTCGGGGATCTTCAGTACTGTAAAAATTGCATGAAGCCTACATGAAAATTAAGTGAAAAATAATTACACCTCAGGAGTGTTTAAGCTCCTGAGGTGTGGAGTGGCGCACTCTCCTGGCTAAAAGATTAATTTAATGTTCTGGCACATGATCTGACTATTGATACACTAAATGATTCTTGCAAATTACGAATGCCTGGATATGCCATTTGCGACATCCACCCTACTCTGTCACTAGAATTGAAATAGTGTTATTGCGCTCATACAGACAGCTTTGCACAGCATTATGACAAATGAACACTTCCATAATTACATACAATTGACAATAAATAATAAAAAGGAACATGTTGAAGCACATCTTGCTTATATGTGTTTATTTACATTATGTGTATTAGGATGACGGATTTGCCTCGTACTTGCACATCTCAGTGCCCGTTTTCAGTTCAATGTCTGGCTGGAAATAAATGTACACATGATATCTTTTGATTATTGATACAAGATGATTTTGCAAAACAACTTATTTGTTTAAACTGAAACCATTCTGAATAGCATGTGCTGCTACTTCATGTGGCTTTAGTGTAATACAGTAACACTTATCCCTGACATGACATACACAATTGAAAACACATCTCTACACATGCTAACAAATTACTGCAAATAAAAAATAAAGAAAAACACGAGCTATAAGCTGACTGAATTTAATTAAATGAACTGAGAAACGATAACACATGTAGTCGACTCTCAATGTTCTGGTAAAATTAGAAATAAAGACGCTAAGAAACTCTTTAGGCTAAATAAGTCAAAATGTAAGTGCAAATTAGCTGCTGCACCCTTTATTACAAATTAATTTTAATGCGGGCAAGGGCAAAAGCTAAAATGTCCTTTCATTTGTCCATTGAATAGAAGTAGTGCAACGTTCGTTATGAATAAAGCTTGTTATAATAAATTTTGCTCTTCAAGATCAAGTTTTGTTAAATAAAAAATAAAAAATTTCTGAATTTATTCAACTGGTAAAACCTCACTATCGTGGCAACTTTATTATTGGGGTGACCATGCAATTCTGAAAAACGGCCTCTGAGATACAAATGAAATTAACCATATGTAAAAAAAAAATTCCCAAAATAATTTAAAAGTGCTTTTTTAATCCCTCGTAATCGCCTGAATTTTATCAGGATAGATGTAGAACATAACAGGAAATCATGACTTACTTACGGCAGTATCACCCGAGCTGTGATGGCTTGCTATGTTGGTGTTGACACCCTGGCGTTAGGGAGGCGTCTCGTCCACTGAACTGCATCGGTGACTTCACAGCACTAAAACCTATTTGAGGGTCTTGTAGGATCACTTCCCAGTTATCCACACTCCCTAACTAACTTGAAATACCATTACTTGGTCCAGCAAGCTAATTTATCTTAATTTACAATGTATACAAGTCGCATTATCAAAAACCCCTCCTTCATCCCGCCTGTAAGTTTTAACTTCTAGACTAAGAAATGTGCCAAATTACCTCCCATACATGATACGATGTAATTTGCACATCTCGGAAAACATGAAAGACCTCTCTATAACTAGATACAAACTACAACAAAAAAAAACCCAAAGAGGGAATAATAAACTAACCTACTGTGTTACAACATTTTAAGGTACTTAAAATTAACTGTTACCAAGCGCAACACAATAAACAAATATATAAATAAGATCTAGCTAAGCCCTGTAATAGAAATAGTAACATAACCTTACTTTTACCTTATTTCAAAACATAACTAAACTATTTAGGCATTAACAGAAATAATTAAAAGGAATATAATAAAATTTAGGTTAAAATGAAATTAAAGAATTTAGTACGTTATCAGACCTGAAAATTTAACTAAAAATATATCGCTCTAACATATTTACATTACACCAAGGTGTGCACCGTGAGCCCCGAGGGAATCAGAATAATGTTGATACCAATCAGAAATGTGCGACAGATATATAACTTTCCAGAACCTTTTGCTATAATCTCCCCAGCGACAATACTATCTCCAACAGACTCGATGTGCCCCACACACTTGCATATTGCACTTAATTATTTATCTCACTTACACAATAGTTGTGTATTTTTCTGCTTCGAGTACTGGTGAGTTATAAGCGCCAGGCTCGGATAAGTATCGTTAGTGTACACTCCTAGTGAGCAGAGTGTATCGTGTGTGCTCCCCATAAATTCAGTGAAACCATTGTTCTGTGTCACATTTATGGGAGTCCTTCCACTTATTCTACATAAGTGTTTCCGTACCTGGCCCACTCCAGGGACTCTTAACTTAAACAGTTAAGCTTGTCTATTGTGTTACATCATGCAGTAGCGTCGAGGAGGCTCTGGTAACCCCAGTTTTCATCCACATTTCTTGCTGTATAGCTATTGAGGAGGTATATCGCCATGCGGCTTGTGGTGCACCAAGAGACACTCATACTCGTCCGAGCTAATCCGGCAGACGAGTTGACACACACCATCACACTTTCGTATGCATTTATTCCCCAGAGTGTTCCCCCTTGGGTGGGGTACTAAATGCATACCAACTGCGCTGTTATCACAGTCGATGCTCAACCACCCCTCCTCATGGCCAAGATATTGTAAATGTATTATAAAAAAAATTATAGTATTTTATGCCCTTAATGTTATTACTGTATTGCTATGATTATTGTTGTTGTGAACATTTTCGAACATATACAAAGTACTTTCCATAGCTATGCTATGACCGTAATTTCATCATAGCAATATTATGTGTTTTTTTGCATTAGCTATCTGCTTGATGTTAGAGAAAGTGGTTGTTTCAATTTCACAGAGAGAGAGAGAGAGAGAGAGAGAGAGAGAGAGAGAGAGAAAGATAGTGTGTGGATGTGTGTGTGTGTGTGTGGGTTGGATAGCACGAAGCAGCGATCTCGCCAAGTGGCGCAAAAGAGTATTCTTTATAGTGAGGCATGGCCACAGAGCCAGCAAGGAAAATGGTTCCAGATTGCTGTAAAATGCATACCCTATAATTTTATTAACTGATTCTGTATACGAAGCATTAAGCCTAATGTGAATAGGGTTTTGTGTGAGGATACGATGTAGCAAGTGCATGGCATCTCATGCACTTTTTAGTCACAAAAATAGTCAATCGCCAAGAGATGTCGTGCAGAAAATACTTTATCCGATATTCAGCAGAGTTTAAGTGCCACTGTCTATCACCCAGATATCAGCTTCTCCACATGTCCTCCAAGTATATTGTTGAAGAACTGTTGTGTTACAACTGGTTGCTTATCTTGGGTGATTCGCAGCCGGCAAAACGCTACCACAGTTGCCCATTGTGACTTACGAGTTATGCAAATACTTATGTTGTGTTACAATGTGGAACTGTAAGGCTTCACCACATGCCAATTAAACACTGTATAAAATGATATATTTACTAACACTTAAATAACACTCAAAACAAGGGTATGCAGATTGATGGAACTAGCTCCCGAAATCCCAGTAAGTGGCCAGACCTCTAATGTGAGGCAATAGCGAGGTTGCGCCATTTTATTTGCCTATTAGACAGTCACTTGTACACTGAAGAGCAAAA
>NQII01004764.1:106899-125959 GCA_002778355.1 Clitarchus hookeri | reverse complement strand
GTACTGCAAGACGACGATGCATGTACTCGACTAATGTCTGAAGGTACACAGGAGGCAATTCACACCATGAATCCTGCAGGGCAGTCCACAAATCCAACCTGCGCCAATTTGAGAAAGGGTTGCACATTTGTCACGTTTAATGATTCTCGTCAGTCGTCGTTAGTCCTGTTATTTCTCAATATTTTTCCGGCTGCAGCGATGTCGAATATGTGATGTTTTACTGGATTCCCGATATTCATGGTACACTCGTGAAATGGTCGTACGTGAACATCCAAATGTTAGCACTAACTCGGAGATGCTATGTCCCATCTCTCGTGCACCAACTATAACACCACATTCAAACTCATTTAAATCTTTATAACTTGCCATTGTAGAAGCAGTAACCGATCTAACAACTTTGCCAGACACTTGTTGTACTATATAGGCGCTGCTGACCGCATCGCATTACTGTGATTGGTTCCATACCTCTGTTATTTGCATACGCACACCCATACCAGTTGTTTTGGTTCTTCAGTGTACAATGGTGTAGAAATTTACTCTTCCTGATGTGGTCATAACACATGAGCATGTCGACAGGTTACACAGTATAAAAGGACTACAAAGTCCCGATGAGATATTCATGTAATTAAACTCCTGAAGCATAAATTAGGCTACAGGGGAGGGAGGGGCACTCTTCCCAAGTAATAAAGTTAAATTATGTCAAATTAAAAAAAAATTAAGAAAGTCTATTGCCATTACATGGTTAAACAAAATCTTTGAAATATCTGGGAGATACTATGTGTGGCTTTATGCAGTTGCATGCTCACTTCAGACTAAGAATGTTGTCCCTTGCACGAACTCACCAGAGTGGGAGAAGCGCCACTGTCACATAACATTTATAAGAAAGTGTAGACATGGGCCCAACTTCATGTATGCTCGCGACCGTTTGTTGTGCCATCACATCAGCAGTAGCCCTCATTGAACATCATGCCGACGACAAGAACCTCGGGAGAGGCCATCAGTAGAAGAATATCGTCAGTGTTTGGATAGTCACACTCTTCCTTCTACACCGTACGAGTAAGCTATGGTCCCACTTTGATCCAACCAAGTGAGCGACACCAGGACAGTTCTGTGGTTTGGATTTCATCCAACAAGCATGTTTCCACCAATACAAAACTATGCCATTAAGGCATAGCACAAATGAAGGGATCCTCAGGCATCATGCCGATGCAATTTGTGTTATCCGTGTGTAGTTTGTGTTAGTGAGCCCCAAAAGAAATGTCTTAATCACAACACAATGTTCTCCAGTAACTATCTCAAATACCCAGTACTTCAACAAAATTTCATCAATGTAATTTTGTAACGACTTCAGACTTGGCTACGGGATTCACCCCTCCCAACTTTATAAAAGATCCAATGACATCCCGTATCTAGGGACGTCTTTTTTATTCAGTGTTTATATTTTATGTGGGTTTTCGTGTTTATTTAACATAAAAGTTCAGGTTATAACAACAAAACGATTAGTCTCTATTCATAAACACATAATGCTGAAGCCATGTGTGAAGATTTTTCCTGAATCACAGCTACAGAAGTAATCATCATAAAAAAAAAACCACTCGTCTATACTTGTGTGACAACATGTATCGTTGGATAAGTTATTCCAATTCCAAAGAATCCTTTATATCTACTTGCTTGCAGACTCGGTTAGCAGGTGTCGTGGAAGCTTCTGCCCGAGCTTATACAGAAAATTTTATCGTGCTATGCAGGCTTTAGCACGACTTTGGGTCTCGACGTGGATAACTCCTACATGGTCGGACACTGCCACTGTCATCACTTCATCGGCCCACAGTCGCTGCACCAGTGCAGCCCGCGAAACACGCACGTCGTAAGTCCTGATGCATGTCCGCGTCGTTCACCGAGTGATCCAGCTGAATGCCTGTGGTGTCCCTAGAGAGATCTAATTAATTAGGATAAGAATCAAGTTTTAGAATATGCAGTAAATAGCCTAAGAATTTATCCCCACAGGCAAATGTTCGTGAAATTCTCCCTTAGGGGATTGTGAAGCAATGGCACAATAAATGCACACCAACTGCATATTTAATGAAGTGTAGAGTAGCAAGGCTAATGTATTTGAAGTGTTCTATATAATTTTCTGAGGGCAATTGTGTGTCTAATCAAGTCAAAAAGTGACGTGGAAAATAATTAGTATTTCTGTCAACCTGACCATTCTGGTCGTAGAGTGCTCCAAAACTTAACAGACCTAAATTTTCCATATACTCTGCAANTTTCTGTCAACCTGACCATTCTGGTCGTAGAGTGCTCCAAAACTTAACAGACCTAAATTTTCCATATACTCTGCAAGGCACCACATAATCATGTTTTGTATTTACAATTAGTACTTGATTAAGAACTCTTAACTCTCTACNTATACTCTGCAAGGCACCACATAATCATGTTTTGTATTTACAATTAGTACTTGATTAAGAACTCTTAACTCTCTACTGGATTAAGAAAACTCGCTCAGAACATTTAGGCATTTTATGTGTATATATTTCAAGTTTCATGTTAATAAGGTCAGTTAATTAAATTACCCCGCAGAGTTAAGCAAGCTCTAGGCATGGACGTTGCTGACTCGCACCATCTCTGGAAGTCTGATTCCACAGGTCTTAGGTGCTGCACACGCACCGCAGTGCCTGGGAATTTCATACTTTGTTCTGAACAATTAACTGCAATAGATTAAAGTACTTTACTGGAAATTTTATTTAATTTATTAACAGCCTTTCCCGCATTCGTAGCACCCCTCAGTCGGCTCAATTTAACAACCCCGGAGGTTTAATTACTCTCACGAGTTTTCACACCATTCTTAGCCTTTTGTATAGTAACGGCCGCTGGCAGGTCTTCTGAGTCAGGTTGACATGAACCACGCGTCCACTAGTTCCTTGTGCCCACTCTGACTGCCTCAGTCACTACAACTACGCCAGCTACACCGGGCCACACCAAATAAATCTGGCCAAGAGTGCATAGTGCAGGTCGACAAGAATTGAACTTGCACCTTCTTGCCTACAAGGATCATGCAACTCAAAAGATCGCCCAACTAATTTATTACAAGAGATAATTCTTTTAATAAATGTTAGGCGATCCTAAACGTTGTTTACCCCAAAGCCACAGCAGTTGGGCACACTGGCAATTGGTCGTTGCAACCTTGCAGCTCGCGCAGCTAAATATGACACAACGCACCACCGGGTGACGTCAATTGGCTTGTAGGCAGAAAATGAAGCAATAAGTGCCCCAAAGTATTATCCAGTAGTGTGAAGCATTTTAACAAACATATTAAACACAGTCACAAAATTCACAACTACAGTCAGCTGTGTGTTTTATTGTATTTATAGCAATCAAGCATGTCATTCCACACCCCTTTGCCCAGATTAACTAGTCCATCCCTTCAGGAGACAGCAACCTGGCAACACTGTTGTCAGTGAAATGTAAACACTTCATAGCAAGTGAAATGCAAACACTTTTCACAAGGAAACGTAATACTGTAATAATGTTAATTTATATAAGAGTAATAACGTTTTCTAAATGGGAGATTGCCTATAAAGGCCTCCATCATTGTAACATATCATTTAGTGTGGTGACATTCCCCATTAACTTCACAACTTCAACCATAGCAGACATTCGTTAACAAAACGGGGGTGTCACCAATGTGTTTAATTTAATTTATACAATTTTTCACCATTATAATTATTTCACAGAGTGCTCATGTTATGTTTCATTATTTGCATTTTGACTTCTATTCAGGTCACTCGTGATGCAAACCGAGGGCTCTCTTCCAGTTCATCTCAGCACTCGGACCAGACCGGCAGCGTTGGTCACTCACTCCGTGAGCCCCTTCGGTACCATTATTGAGGCTGTTATCACTTAACTGCAATACTAAGATCTGGAACATCAATCAACTAGAACATTTGTTTTCTTTCATTACTGTACCGAGAGGAGAGCCATCGGCCCTCTCGTCTGGGAGCTTAATGTAATCGCGCATCAACATATTACCCCATATATTTCACGCTAAGGTCATCGGCAGGCCGTCAGTGCTGGGTCTATTTTCATGTATTATTCACCTATAGTAAGTGAATAAACAGTGAATAAACCACTTTACCAAGTAAACTGTGTCAAATAATTGTAGGGTGTTACACTCTTTGTAGCATCGCTCACAATTTCATATCATATTTCAGGCTTACGAGACAGCCTACAGTCTAGTCATCAGGTATAAAAAGCGCAACAGTAAGTACATGACGACATCATCAACAAACTGACGGAGATAACCAGGGCATCCTGGGCTGTCGACCGAACGACCCTCATTATCAACTCTCCACCGGGTTATGGCGCCGAGCAATCCAACACACTAAACCAGCCCTAGGTCACCTTGACGATGTCAATGTCAACTTTAATTTGCATTGCATACATACAACTGTGTATACTATTCGGCAATACAATGTATTTGTGTTAACCGAAACTTGTGAGTTCTCATTTTTGTGTTGTATCTCGGGTCCTGGCCCTACCCAGGAAGTCATCGATGCCTCAAGAAGGTATGCATTCTTCACTTATAAGGTAAAACTGTAAAGTTAAGGCGTGCTGGAGTGTCTGAATACCCCAGCTATATATTATTATGTTTTCCTGCAAATTTGTACTGTGTGTCAGGGGATACAGCCACGCGGTCGTTCGGCCAACGATCCTGAGAACTGTGACTTCGTGCTCACCCAGTGAGCTGACGCCCATTCTATTCGAAATAGGCATATTGTGTAATATTCTGACTTTTCTTTACATAGTCGCTGGATGACGTCAGTATTAATGACCCGACCGCTCAGGTAACGTTAGTCTTTTGTGAAGAGTTAAAATAATTTTACTCTACATACTGGAGGCATCGAAAATGCAAATTCAAAGAACAAAAAACGACCCATCTTCGAAATGCGGGCAAAAAAGAAATTTTGGATTACCTTTGTTTCATTCAACTGGTGTATCTATATCGGCAAGTAAAACTGCACAAAAATCGTTTCTTTCATCTAGATATTACATCAGACTAGTTGACAGTGAGCTTTTCATTCAAAAGTTGTAGGTATACTGGTGTACATCGGTGCAGCAAAATTTTTACTGTTCTCGAGGTGGTGTAGCTGATATAGTGTAATAAAAAGCGCACGAAATTTGTGTGTGTCTGCTGATCGTTTGTCCAGTGTAAAATGAAGGTTGTTTCAATTCCTAAAAAAAAAAAAACAGTGGAAGATCACTAGTTCATTTCAATTAATGGTAAGTTTAAAATGTTTTCATTGCGTTATTTACACGTCTGGCAAATGGCTTGCTTGTTTGCTGACAAACACATCTCTTGAACTGAATTACGAACTTCAACCATTATATTTATTTATGTAGGTGCATAATTCATTCTCTAATAATCGGACAATGTTCATTTCGAAATTGGAACGAATAGCTATGAAGCAAATGTAATATACGTTAAATAAAAATTGAGTATAAGGTTAACCGCACCTGTAAATGTTTCATTAACAGAACTCATACCATGCAAATACTAATTTTCTAAGACAGCGCTAAGTCTCTACAGGAATGAAAACAAAGTCGTTTCTTTCAACTTTGCTGGTGTACTCATACCGGAAAAAAAAAAAATCTTGTGTAACTGCACTACACTACACGCTGGTTACACCGTTTTAGGTATCAGGAATTAAGCTTATGGCTATTCTGCTGTGTTATTTTTGTCGTGCGTCCATGTTTGTTATGGTGTTGTTTGGTTTCACGCTGTGTTAGTAGTGAAATAATCGAATTTCCTTTATTTTTTTTTAAATCAAGATTGAAATGAATGATAGTGGATCTGATTCCCTACAAAAGATTTGCCGATTATGTCTCTCGGAGACTGGTGTAATATTACCGATTTTTGAGAGCTATATAAATGAGGGATTTCTAGTTCCTTTGACACACNTCTCTCGGAGACTGGTGTAATATTACCGATTTTTGAGAGCTATATAAATGAGGGATTTCTAGTTCCTTTGACACACAAAATTGTGGAATGTTTATCTATTGAAGTAAGTTGTTTTGTTTGTTATTTTTGTCTGGTTAAAAGGTAAATTTATCTCAGTACGGAACAGTTCTATCTCACTGCCATTAGGGGCCGCGACTGGAGTCAAGTTAGATTCGAATCTGTCAGATTCACTTCACAAGTACACTTGAAAACCTCTTGACCATCAACCTTTGAAAAAATTGACCAGAATCAATGTTGGTAATTATTAAGTTTAGGGGCTTTTCTGAAAAACATTTTAAAAAATTCAAAATTATGATATATTTCTACTCTACTTATCACGTATAACACGAATATACTAGGGGCGTAGCTTTAAAATAAGTACAACATATTAAAAAAAAAAATTGAACAAAATAGCCAGTTTGTTTAAGTTTCTGAACGAAACGTCCTAGAACAACAAATGTTGCATTAATGGGTTCTGGACAGCTTACCTTGTTCATATTCAAGAATGTAAAATAAGTAGAACATATTTAAAAAACTTGCGAAATATGTTTGTTTACGTCTTTTACATTCTTTTGGTGTGTTTTACGGTTCCTTTAAATCCCTACAATCCTACATTCATACTTTAGTGTAAAACCCAAACATCCTAGGTAAGTGTAATACCCTACTATTCTAGGTTAGTGTAAAACCCTACAATCCTAGGTAAGGATAAAATTCAAAAATCCTAGTTTAGTTTAAAACCCAACAATCCTAGGTTAGTTTAAAAATGTAAAATAGTTTTTACCCATTGTGGAGTTAGGTTCTGTTAGGTTAGGTGGGCACATATTACGAAATTAGTCTGACGTTAATGCCCCTAGTATATTCGTGTTCTGCATCATTAGTAGAGGAAATATACCATTTTCCATTAATTATTTTTACAGAAAAGCCCCTAAACTTAATAATTACCACCTAGTGTATACTAAGGTAATTATCTAGTTTAGGGGCTTTTCTGAAAAACACAATAAAAATTTAAAATTATGATATATTTCTACTCTACTAATGATGCAGAACACGAATATACTAGGGGCATTAACGTCCGACTAATTTCGTAATATGTGCCCACCTAACCTAACAAAACCTAACCCCACGATGGGCGAATCACTATTTTACATTTTTAAACTAACCTAGGATTGTTGGGTTTTACACTAACCTATGATGTTAGGGTTTTAAACTAACCTAGGGTTTTACACTAACCTAGGATGTTTGGGTTTTATACTATACTATACTATACTAACTAATCTTTGAAAAAATTTTAACCAGAATCAATGTAATAAAATTTGAATATGCATACTTGCCTTAATTTTATTTTTAAATTTTTCACACTTGTGCTAAGGTTTTATGTTACACTTGAAGTACACTTAAACACCTAGTGTATACAAAGCTTTGAAAAAAGAAATTACCAAATATAATTTTTAATTTTGCACACTTTTGCTAAGATATTATGTTACATTTTCACAAGTACACTTAAAAGTCTAGTTTATACTAACACAAAAAAATTCAATCAGAATCAATGTAATAAAAGCCAAAGTGCCTTCCTGGGGGGAAGGCACTTTAAACTTAGGAAATGCGGGCAGGTCAAGGTCGATGGGCAATTTTAGGATGAACTAGCTGTGCCTGCAGCTCCATGTGTGTTGACTACAAAATTATTATTTAGGTTTTTCTTTAAATAAAATCCCTGCTTTTTATTCTTTTTCCTGACAATGTCTGCACTTTCTTGTCAATTTCAATGAGTGCAAGGTGAAAAACTTCATCATTGAATGTTGCTTGTGAATTAAATGGTAAAAACACTTATTAGTATTCCTCTATTATAGAGAGATATATACTACTGCAGAGTTTTTTTTAGGTCTTTTTATTCTACACTATTCATTACTACATGATATTGTTCCATCTTTAACGGTTTAGACAGTGTATTGCAAGAGAGCGCGCTAGCGGCAAATGTTTTTCCGACTTGATTCACTATTATCGTCACTGCTTATTCCTTATGTTACTTTACGTAACATAGCTATGAATTAAAAAGAAAAAAAACATGTCAATCCGATACTTGGTTCTTGAGTGATAAGCACATTAACAGACAGACAGAGAGATGTTGAGTTTTATAATATGTATAGATGAAACAATGACTATGTTTAGTCAGATCATGGAGGCGTTATGACAAACGAAAGAGGAAAGGAAAAAAAAACTGTTAATGATCAGGCACAGGTGTGGAGGGAAGAAAGGCACCAGATGCATTTTTGTTTTGAACCTACTTTGACTGAAGTAAATCAGACTAAGGAGAAATATCACTAGTAAAACAAATCAAATGAACACGTAGGGGCAGCAGTTAAGCACTTAGAGTTGGTATGTCGTGTAATAGAGGACTGTCAAAACAAGATAGCAAAATGTGTGGTGAATTTGGAAAATAGAGTAGACCGTATTGAAAATGGTTGGAAACAAAATTATGTAAATATTAAAACATAGCACATTAGAGTCGCAAGCGTCGAAGTGAAACAAAAGGAATGGAAGTGGCTCATTCGCACTTCGCCCCAAGTGGTGATATAGCGCAACTGTTAACTCCACCCACCAAAGACANGAGTGATAAGCACATTAACAGACAGACAGAGAGATGTTGAGTTTTATAATATGTATAGATGAAACAATGACTATGTTTAGTCAGATCATGGAGGCATTATGACAAACGAAAGAGGAAAGGAAAAAAAAACTGTTAATGATCAGGCACAGGTGTGGAGGGAAGAAAGGCACCAGATGCATTTTTGTTTTGAACCTACTTTGACTGAAGTAAATCAGACGTAAGGAGAAATATCACTAGTAAAACAAATCAAATGAACACGTAGGGCCAGCGGTTCAGCACACAGAGTTGGTATGTCGTGTAATAGAGGACTGTCAAAACAAGATAGCAAAATGTGTGGTGAATTTGGAAAATAGAGTAGACCGTATTGAAAATGGTTGGAAACAAAATTATGTAAATATTAAAACATAGCACATCAGAGTCGCAAGCGTCGAAGTGAAACAAAAGGAATGGAAGTGGCTCATTCGCACTTCGCCCCAAGTGGTAATATAGCGCAACTGTTAACTCCACCCTCCAAAGACCGACAGGCACAGCTGTTTAGTGCAATGACAGAAAATGTGCAGCCAGTTATATTTACAAAGAAGATGAATCATTACACCAAGAACATCACATGTAGTTATGGTGTTAAAAGAGCTATTTTTGTCTCGTCTGGTAGGACCGTCAGACTCCGGGGTACAAGTGGAGAACCACTATTATCAGGATGTAGGCGGGTCAGAAAAAATACTCACTGATAATGCTACTGTCTTCGTCAGGAAGACCTGGAAGGAAGTCATGATATGTAAAGGGATAACTGAATATATAACTCTTTATCAACCGTGTGGAAAAACAAGCGCGTGATATATGAATGAGACCATACACCCCGCTATTCAGTTCATGCCTCATGAGTTGAAGGGAATGTCTCCTTCTCGTGGTATACAACAGGTGACTAAATTTCCTTTCTCCCTTACGCGGAGCGGAGAAGATACATGCACATTTGCACTAAAAAATGCTCGCCGTGAAGTGAGAGAGAGGAAGTTTAAGAGGTAGGGTATTTGTTATTGTAACACATAAACTGTTGGGAATCTAGTTTTGGCTAGGAAGATGTCACTGTCTTCAGGAAGATGTCACTTTCTTCAAAATGTAAATGTCCAAGGGCAATACTTGAGACTTTGTATGAGGATCCTTTTGTTGCTAAAAAAAGGAGAAGGATTTTAAACTCAGGCTAATGGAAGGAAATACTTGCCACAGTGGACACTCAAGGTGGTGACACTAATGGGATTTCCAGGTAGGAAACAACACAGACCCTACTTTTCACAGAAACCAGTTAAGGAAAATCTTCCACTGGGGTGTGCATTATGAAAGGAAAGGATTTGTCAGTCCCACTGTCTGTGTTGTTCTAGTACATACTATACAATTTTTGTGTCGTTAAGGAAAATTTATTATTACTTTAAATGCTCATGGAGATTCCAAGCTAAAGAAAAGATGTGATTGCAGTTAAAAGTAGCACTGTAAATAAATCAAGCCGTTAGGTTAAGGAGTGGCTGAGGCAGGTGTGTAAGCTTGGAAGTGGAAGACTAATTTGAGAAACAATTGTGGCAAAACTTTACTAGTGGATTTTAATTGATACTTGCTAGTAGGATATTATATCAGTAGTGTATACCAAAAGTATACCCTTTGAAAGAAGTACTGATTGACAGAGTGGTCAGAGGCCGTAGATTATGAAGTCATCCCTCTTCAAGAACTATTGATGATGTCCTGACCGAGGGTTATGTGACAAGCATAAATGGCAGAGTCACAATCGTATAATTATTATTTTATAAAGTTATGGTATTTTGGGTAATTTTAATTAGTAGTTTAGAGTAATTCCTCAGAGAAAGCAGACTATGTAATATTCACTTGAAAAATAAATTTGTGCCCGTGGGAAGGATCACAGATGGTGTAGGCGGGGCTTAGAGGTTGGTTCTGAGAGGACGGGCGTCCCGTCGGGTATCCACTGGTCAACCCGAGTGGCGAGGAGGTAGCTGTGGTCGCCAGGGTGTGGCTGAGATAGAGAGGAGATGGATGGGAGTTTGGGGTGCAGGTCTTCGAAAGGCCTGTACATATTGTTTTATTAACCTCGGAACGTGAGTGCTGAACACTCACAGGAGGCCAGAGAACTTTTTACATACTGAAGACCCAGTGTCGGGAGCTTGTGTGAAAAAATTAAATGCTAGGAATCAAATTAGGACACCTTCGCAGTAATTCCTTGCTGGCACTTAAAAATAATGGTGGTGACTTTTAATTATGGTAGTTTCCTCGTAGATCCTCATCACTCTCCCTGAGTTAGGTGGCATTGTGTAATTTATAGTGATTGGAATGCAACAATAAGTNCGTAGATCCTCATCACTCTCCCTGAGTTAGGTGGCATTGTGTAATTTATAGTGATTGGAATGCAACAATAAGTTTTCGTGATCGGCGAGTTACATCCTGATGAGCAGAAGAAGAAGCAGTATTTTGATTATTTAATGTTACAATTTATATTCTACAACTGTCACAAATTTTTGCTCCCTTTGGCAATCCAGAAAACATAGTGCACATCCAACTAGTAACGTTTATTAACTTTTTGTCCCTAATATTGTGATTTTTTTTCTTCAAAGGATTGAAACACTTTAATTTCAAGAATTGTTCACTGTTGGCAATTTTTTTTACAGTAAACTGCACCCTTTTCATCAATTTTAAGTTACTAACAAAACTGACTAGTATAGTAAATATTTATCCAAAGTATTGAACACATCATAAAACACAAAAAATAAATATCAATAAATCTTTGCCCTTTAGGTAGTCTAACACATTACTAACTATACAACTTCATTGCAAGTATATACATCCAAACAACACCGACTCCTTTTGCAGACTGGCCAAAACCACAGGACTGAAAGCGCTAGAAGAATCCCATATACTAGACAAAGCTAGGGGAATACCCAACTGCTAGATGCCTGTCTGAACTCATCTAAAGCTTGCAGAGACAAGCAAAGTGTAGCAGTAGAATAATTTACTACCAGGAGAATGATTCATTTTTTGTTAGTAGTGAATATGAATCAATTTTATCATTTCAAATATATTTAAAATAATCATAAAAAATGACTCAATTTTTTAACATGTAAAATAAGGTATAAAAATGGCTGACTTGAAATTGACATTTACCATTATTTAAATCAGTATTTAATAATAATATTAGTGAATGTTTGTAAAACAGAANTTAACATGTAAAATAAGGTATAAAAATGACTGACTTGAAATTGACATTTACCATTATTTAAATCAGTATTTAATAATAATATTAGTGAATGTTTGTAAAACAGAACTGTGAAAGGTTTTTCAACTACTTTTGTTTTCAATTATTTTGACTACGAACCCATTAACTTTCAACTCTTAAACTTTGTAAATCATGTAATATTAGTATAAACTATTTTATAAAAAAAAATTTGAAAATGCAATTTTTTTTTTAATTTAAAATTAAAATTTTGAAATTTGTATTATCTCTATACCTTATTGTGTTGCATATAAAANATTTGAAAATGCAATTTTTTTTTAAATTTAAAATTAAAATTTTGAAATTTGTATTATCTCTATACCTTATTGTGTTGCATATAAAATGACACCTGCCTCATTTCTCTAGCTTAATTAGGAGAGCTGTTATGGCAATTAAAAAATATGAAGGTCAAAACGAGTTAACATATCTTTATAAAATTTTATATTTTTTAGTCTATATGGAGGCTACTCTGCAAAATTTAATCAAAATCTAAGATGGTGAGTTAAAAATTTTATTNCTGCAAAATTTAATCAAAATCTAAGATGGTGAGTTAAAAATTTTATTTAAAGTGTGTTGATTTGACATGGAATGACCCATAATTAAAACAAAACATATTGTAAATCACCTCTCTGAATAGAAACCCTCTATAACAAACACATTTTGTTATACAGATGTTCAACTATATCATACAAAAGGTGTTTGCAGGCTTTCTTTATGAGTATTGCCATGATACATTTGTGTAACAACAATGCAATGAGACAGGAAACAAATGTGCATCAATTTTGGTCATCTGTTTTGAATTTCACAGTAGTGTAATATTTCACTTGACAATTGTGTGTTGGTAGTGTGCGTAAGTCCGGTGTACCGCATGAAGTCCTGACTGTGATTTACAAGTTCTCTTACAAGTGTTTTTTTGTGATTATTTCCATGTGAAGTGATAACATTGTTGCTACTAGGCCACTTGAGGTATACAGGGTGGTGACTAGTAGGGTACTTTGGTGCAGACTAAGGGCACCTGTGGTTGTTGCGTTAGGGGTAAACAAATACTAGTATTCTCCGTTATTTAACACACCGGTATTTTATTTGTCTGAAGGTAACATAGGTATTTACACACACTGTCGAGACTGAGCCCCCCTACAAGTCGTAAGCCTGAAGAGCTGGTGGGCGGTATGCTATGCATCAGGGAAGGTTGTTTGAAGGGAGACGTTTCTACTTATCTGTGATTGCTGCTTTTGGTGAGTTGTCTTCGTTGGTAGCTGAGGCCTGGTGAGTTGGGTGGTCCTTTGTCAGGCCCTCGGACTGGCTCTTGTTGGCGTGCTGTACTCAGCTGGCTTTTTCCTGCAGCTTTGACTGGCTCTCTCGGAAGTCCGGGATTGGTTTCCCGGGACTTGTGCTTTCTCTGCAACCTCGGCTGGCGTTCTAGTCGGAGAGTGCGTCTCCGTCGACGTCTGCAATGATCCGGCTCGCGTTTCTGACTTCCCCACCTCGGAAACTGCCACTACGTTTTCGGAAATGAACTCATGAGTTCTCGTTACTTCTACTTGGTTTGTCTCGGAAATTTACACATGAAGTTTTGGCTGTGCCTGGGTTCTCTCCTCGGTGACATCACAATTGACTTACTGACGGACTGACTGCTTGCCTTGTCGCCATCCGGCGCATGACTACGTCTTCTCGGGGAATGGCGCCTCTCGGTATGGGGCTGCCACTCGTTTCCGGGAATTTACTCAAGTTCTCGTCACTGTTTCCATCACACAACTGCCTACTCCCGTGTCTCCTTCACCTCCCGTCTCGGCGGAACACCTCACTCGTCTCGCGGCTGTGCCGCCGAACAACTCCCGTCTTGGCTGGCGACAATTGACTCGGCCGGGATCCGAACCTGGCCTCGACTGCCTCACCCGACTGCCGCCTCTCTGCGTGTGATATGTCTGCCTGACTGATGATTCTCCCGACGGCGCGGATTCAACTGCCCTGAACAACTGCCTCTGAACGACCGCGAACAACTGATTCCGAACAACTGATCCCCTGCCTCGGTTACGCCTGAATTTAACTTGTGTCCCGCTATATTTAAGTTAGCTGTCAGCAGTTTCTCGAGAGAGAAATTGGGAAATCCTCTGTGTACCTGACCCGTTTTTGTGTAGTATTTTGTCTCTCGTCAGCTGCTTGTGTTCTCCAACTAGGGCGGAGGGAGGGTGCGGCAGAACGTCTCGGGGATTCCTGTGAGCTGTGTCTGCATTAATTCTTGTCTGGGGCTCCCCTGATTCCTTCGCCGAGGGCCGCATATCAGCTATTTCTTGGGACTTACTCTGTTTCTCTCGACTTCGGGGTCTTCCCCGTGTGCCCTTATACGTCGGGACTGTCCCGCGGGTGATTCCCCCCAGGGTGTGAAAACAGCTCAATGCCTATCCCATGTACCGCCACCCGTCAACATATATATAATTATTGTGCAGAAATACGAGTGTTTGTGGAGTATAGGCACATTAGAATAGAAGGTAAACGTGTCATATATGTGAGTTATCAGCAATACATCACCAAGGAGCCATGCTTGCAGNAATTTCCCTGATCTTCATAGCCCTCCCCACTACAGCATTTGATAGTATGTACTGTGAATATTGTTATGCCTCTATTAAATTTGTGTTCAGCGTGATTAGTAATGTTAATTTATGCCATTTTCCGAAGAAAAAAATATTCAGAAAAGCCACGATTCTTAACATTTACCGTCTGAACTTAGGGTTGAATTCAGAGATTTGGGCGCCTCTTAGCAAGATCTTGAGAGCCAATGCAGGTAAAATGAGATGAGAATGGAGCAGTGCTGGAATGCAAGGGCGGGGGAAACAGGAGATCCCAGAGAAAACCCACCAACCAGTGGCATCGTCCGGCACGATTCCCACTTGCGAAAATCTGGGAGTGACCTGGCCGGGGATTGAATCCAGTTCGCCTTGGTGGCAAGCAGTCTAACCAAACAGCCACCATGGCCCCATCTGGACTTAGGGTAGGATTAACGATGTATTAAAGCCAAAAAGAAACATGGCAAACTTAAAATAAGACAGGTTTGCTATTACATGCAAGTAGAAGCTTGTTAAGTTTACGACCCATAAAAAATGTGTTTAAGGTCAGAGTTCTATATTTATTTTATTTAGTCCAGGTGCTTTTTGATTCTTTGTTCTATTTAGTGCATCTAGCAACTCTTATAAACTAAGACTGTCTACTTCTGTGTATGATTTGTTATTTATGATTTTTGATTCACCATCTTCATACCACAATTGTTTATAATGTTTTGTCCAGTCTTGCTCTAATGCCTTTATCTCAACATTTTCTGTTTCATTCTTATTCAGTGGTTTTGTCACTTATAGCCTAGTGACTGTCTAACACATAGAACATATGTATCCTATAAATTTTTCCCGTAAATCTGCATATACATTCTTAACCATTGTTTTGAGCACATTTCTTGCATTTCTGTGCGCTCCTAGATTTTCTTCCGTTGTATTATTTGGATATGCATCATTGTAACACATATTTATGATATTGCTATGCTGTGTGAAATAAGGACAGGCTTTTCATTTTTAGCTGTAAATCATATTGCAAACATGCTGGAATATGGAACCTTATTGCAAAGCAACCAATGTTTGTGCAAAAACAGCTGATTGCTCCCAGCATGCACTCTGGGCTGTACTGGTCAAGTCATCTATTAAGGTTGTCTGATACTCATAGTTTGTATGATTCACAATAGAGGGCAGGAAAAGTACCCACCATTGGTGTATGCTTTCTCATCCATTATCGTTTATAAGTTATTGTCTCTTCCCAACTGTGTATAGTTAGTGCACAATAAGCTTGCCATCAATTAATTTCAGCATTAATAGGGATATTTCCCGGAAAATCAATTACACTTTTATTGACACCATTAAAATAATTACTGTATATAATACTACCGTCCAAAATATTATTCCCATGCCCACTTAATTTTTTAAATTGTCACACTTTCAAAATGTAAATTTTTTTAAACTGTTTTGTAAACATTCAAAACGGTTTGCTATTGGCTAACGGCTAACGTACGTGTGATGTAGTTGTATATGTTTTGGCCCCACCTTAATGTCAGCATGCGTGTGAATGTATTTTCGGCCGGTTGCCATGGATTACAGAGAAACTTTGAAAAATAAATGAAATTGTTTTTGGAAATGTGTGTTTCTTGCGAAATTTACTGATACTCATAACATGATTTTGCTTCAATTGTCGCCGCCTTCGTCAATGTTTAAAATGTAGTTGAAGTTCCAAAACACAATTTTAGTTGAGCATTAGGCAATGAATTTGAACCTGTAGGTAAATACTTTATTCAAGACTTTTACTCTTGCGAATAACTACTTTTCTTTTAGACTCATGTCATTATGCTTAATTTAAATATTTTCCTGCAAACACATACCTCAAAATTCTCAAAATTGTGAAGCCTTTTGTAAGCACATTCGATGAACGTTCTATTTGCATATGCATATTAATTAGTGTCATTTTGGAATCCCAGTTTTTTTTCTAATTAGTTGTAAAAACTAAGGATAAGATTAAGCCTCTACAGATTAAATTAGCATAATATGAGTTTTACTAAAGAAATATTTTTAACGTAGGTTTGTGTAATGAGCATAAACAAAGCATATATCCTCGAAATTATNTGAGTTTTACTAAAGAAATATTTTTAACGTAGGTTTGTGTAATGAGCATAAACAAAGCATATATCCTCGAAATTATGAAACAATTTTGACGCTATATTTCCTCTGTGGAAGACAGAGTGGCGTATAGTGTTGTTAACGTCCCCAGGCACCGACTATATGACGCCTGAAGGTTAAGGNGAAAAAAATATTCAGAAAAGCCACGATTCTTAACATTTACCGTCTGAACTTAGGGTTGAATTCAGAGATTTGGGCGGCTCTTAGCAAGATCTTGAGAGCCAATGCAGGTAAAATGAGATGAGAATGGAGCAGCGCTGGAATGCAAGGGCGGGGAAACGGGAGATCCCAGAGAAAACCCGCCAACCAGTGGCATCGTCCGGCACGATTCCCACTTGCGAAAATCTGGGAGTGACCTGGCCGGGGATTGAATCCAGTTCGCCTTGGTGGCAAGCAGTCTAACCAAACAGCCACCATGGCCCCATCTGGACTTAGGGAAGGACTAACAATGTATTAAAGCCAAAAAGAAACATGGCAAACTTAAAATAAGACAGGTTTGCTATTACATGCAAGTAGAAGCTTGTTAAGTTTACGACCCATAAAAAATGTGTTTAAGGTCAGAGTTCTATATTTATTTTATTTAGTCCAGGTGCTTTTTGATTCTTTGTTTTATTTAGTGCATCTAGCAACTCTTATAAACTAAGACTGTCTACTTCTGTGTATGATTTGTTATTTATGATTTTTGATTCACCATCTTCATACCACAATTGTTTATAATGTTTTGTCCAGTCTTGCTCTAATGCCTTTATCTCAACATTTTCTGTTTCATTCTTATTCAGTGGTTTTGTCACTTATAGCCTAGTGACTGTCTAACACATAGAACATATGTATCCTATAAATTTTTCCCGTAAATCTGCATATACATTCTTAACCATTGTTTTGAGCACATTTCTTGCATTTCTGTGCTCTCCTAGATTTTCTTCCGTTGTATTATTTGGATATGCATCATTGTAACACATATTTATGATATTGCTATGCTGTGTGAAATAAGGACAGGCTTTTCATTTTTAGCTGTAAATCATATTGCAAACATGCTGGAATATGGAACCTTATTGCAAAGCAACCAATGTTTGTGCAAAAACAGCTGATTGCTCCCAGCATGCACTCTGGGCTGTACTGGTCAAGTCATCTATTGAGGTTGTCTGATACTCATAGTTTGTATGATTCACAATAGAGGGCAGGAAAAGTACCCACCATTGGTGTATGCTTTCATCCATTATCGTTTATAAGTTATTGTCTCTTCCCAACTGTGTATAGTTAGTGCACAATAAGCTTGCCATCAATTAATTTCAGCATTAATAGGGAGATATTTCCCGGAAAATCAATTACACTTTTATTGACACCATTAAAATAATTACTGTATATAATACTACCGTCCAAAATATTATTCCCATGCCCACTTAATTTTATAAATTGTCACGCTTTCAAAATGTAAATTTTTTAAAACTGTTTTGTAAACAATCAAAACGGTTTGCTATTGGCTAACGGCTAACGTGCGTGTGATGTAGTTGTATATGTTTTGGCCCCACCTTAATGTCAGCATGCGTGTGAATGTATTTTCGGCCGGTTGCCATGGATTACAGAGAAACTTTGAAAAATAAATGAAATTGCTTTTGGAAATGTGTGTTTCTTGCGAAATTTACTGATACTCATAACATGATTTTGCTTCAATTGTCGCCGCCTTCGTCAATGTTTAAAATGTAGTTGAAGTTCCAAAACACAATTTTAGTTGAGCATTAGACAATGAATTTGAACCTGTAGGTAAATACTTTATTCAAGACTTTTACTCTTGCGAATAACTACTTTTCTTTTAGACTCATGTCATTATGCTTAATTTAAATATTTTCCTGCAAACACATACCTCAAAATTCTCAAAATTGTGAAGCCTTTTGTAAGCACATTCGATGAACGTTCTATTTGCATATGCATATTAATTAGTGTCATTTTGGAATCCCAGTTTTTTTTCTAATTAGTTGTAAAAACTAAGGATAAGATTAAGGCTCTACAGATTAAATTAGCATGATACGAGTTTTACTAAAGAAATATTTTTAACGTAGGTTTGTGTAATGAGCATAAACAAAGCATATATCCTCGAAATTATGAAACCATTTTGACGCTATATTTCCTCTGTGGAAGACAGAGTGGCGTATAGTGTTGTTAACGTCCCCAGGCACCGACTATATGACGCCTGAAGGTTAAGGCGTTTGCAATAATTTAGTCTTTTACTGTTGTATTTTGAAGGACGAATATATTGTCTCGAATTCAACACAAATGAAATACATCAGCACTGGAGAGGTGTGGTACTGTGATAATTTGGTTACTCGGATTGACTGCTAACGACTTTGTGATGGAGGGGGGCTTCTTTGGGCGACGATTTTTATACTTAACTCAGCGGTGAGTGTTGGTAGGCTGTCATCTGGGTGATCTCCGGCGATGGGCAGCCTTTGGCAAAAGCCTGCAGGTGCTGCTGTCTCACTGGACTG
>NQII01004764.1:0-106640 GCA_002778355.1 Clitarchus hookeri | reverse complement strand
AGGCTAGAGGCGTACGGTGGTGAAGGGGGGTGGCAGGGAGGCCTACACAGCAGGATGCGCAGCAAGACACGTGGCTGCAGTCCACCCACCTGCCTCGTGCCACGTGTCGCCTGGTTATGCTCAGGGGGGGGAGGGGAGTGGTTGTGAGTCAGCGTCGCTCTAAAATTCCTAAACCGTCACACGACAATTTTTTCAATGATAACCTTATTAGTATTTATATCTGACAACGGAAGATTTTCGTATTTTAATAACAAAAGTGCAAGAAAACATACCAGTCATATAGTGTAAACCACAAATTTTTTATAAAACATTAAGGCGATTTCTCGGATTCTCGTTGGCCGTACAAGCACCGCCTTTAAAATAAACATTACAGTGTTACGGATTAGGCCTGTGGAAGTAATGCAAGAAAACACATTTACTTAATGCTGACATGATTTTCACGCACAAAACATGTACTTTTGTCGCAAATTGTTTAGTGCTTTATGGTTCTTAACTACGTTTAAGCATGTTTCACACTTTATTTTTTCACTTAAACTATTCATAGGTATCTTATCAAGCGTACATTTTGTTGTATTTTTGCTCAGTGGAACTATGCAACACTTGTTGGTGTTCAATGACACAGCAATAACATTNGCGTACATTTTGTTGTATTTTTGCTCAGTGGAACTATGCAACACTTGTTGGTGTTCAATGACACAGCAATAACATTGAAATCCTACAAAACAATGAAATATAGTAAATATTCCAAGTGCAAACGTTACCCGCAAAAGGCATTTGCATGTAAACAACAAAGTCCAACATGTATACTGACATCACAAGCACATAAAAATAGCAGCGTCCATTTTTCCATGCAAAATTGTAGTATATTTTTGAAATGTGTTAGTCTCGAACTATACACACACAAATAAAGAAAGAACCACAGCGTGTGTCTAAAAATTTATCATACTATCACGTGATAGGCAGAAAAAAAGTAAGAAAAATCTGTATTTTTTGGTTATTATCTTTCGTAGATGTTAAAATCATACAGTTTATATTTTTAAATATTGTTACAAGAAGCCAGAGGGGTGTATCCAAGTTCGTGAGTGATGAATGTTTTGATAAAAATAAAAGAACTAAATTTGATTTTTAATTTACTCACATGGCTATTATTTACAACATTAAACTATCTCCACTGTTACTCTTGTTATTCTGAGTGAGTGCAATATTTAATGTCTGTCTCAATTGTAATTAAAATCCTTATCAATGTCTCTATATTGTTTACAGTCACTTAATTCACACTCATTATTTACACATATTCAATCTGTGTATTGCCATCATTTCAAATGTCTTTCAGCTGTAGATCCAGTTCAATAGTCCCACCCGTCAGTCTCTTTCTCCACTGTACTGATGCTTGCAGTCTGCAGACTTCACTCAAAGCTCTGCTGGCTCATCGTCTTCACACACCTGTTGCTTAAGGTTGTGCAAGCCTCCAAACACTCAAAACTGTCGGCTCAGAGGCCCGTCACAGGTTAAGTAATTATGCTGGCCCGATCTGGAAGGTTTCCCACACCCTGAGTCTCACTGAGAAAGGCAAGAGCGATGAACCAGAAAATTTTTTCATAGATAACCACAGAAATTAAATCCATTGAAGGTCAGGAGTGCATGAGTCATGATAGTCTTATTGCAGCTGCTTTCCTTTGTGAATCACCATGCTCTCAGGTTACTAGCCTAGCCCTCACACACTCCTTCACTTGCAAAATCGGGACAGGCATGGGAAGCGATGCAGACCAGCAAGCATGTAACNCTGTCGGCTCAGAGGCCCGTCGCAGGTTAAGTAATTATGCTGGCCTGATCTGGAAGGTTTCCCACACCCTGAGTCTCACTGCCTGAGTCTCACTGAGAAAGGCAAGAGCGATGAACCAGAAAAATTTTTCATAGATAACCACAGAAATTAAATCCATTGAAGGTCAGGAGTGCACGAGTCATGATAGTCTTATTGCAGCTGCTTTCCTTTGTGAATCACCATGCTCTTAGGTTACTAGCCCTCACACACTCCTTCACTTGCAAAATCGGGACAGGCATGGGAAGCGATGCAGACCAGCAAGCATGTAACAGTACCCTCTCCTCAAGTCTGTTCATCCTGAACAGACTCTGCAACATCCGGACTTTCGTAGAGTACCAGTCAGTTGATGTGGGCAGCCTTCGGCTTTGCCCAAGAGCCTTGACGACAAATCTGAAAGACATCATTGAATTTATTCAGAATCCTATAGAGGCTTTCCCAACATTTCTGTAGCTTCGGGGGCAGTACCCTTTTTGCCTCATCAGTTGTCCTTCTTGAAATACCTCACCTGACATTCTCCATTCATACTGGGTCTTCATTCTGCCACTATAATTAAATGGCTCTTGCTGTGAATGAACAACCACAGAAGGATCTTGGAAACTCACTGTAGGTTCCTCTGCTGCTGTTTTGGATTCTCTCAATCTAATAGTGCCTTAAAGATGGACTAATTCTTTCATATCCGTATGAAATGATGATGTAACTACAGAATTTCCCCTTGCATCTTCCGTTAGACTATGTCTAACAGTCTGAAAAATGTTGGTACTTGCGGTGGATGCTGTAGGTTATGGCAGGATCCTTGTCTGACATATCTTGAAGCACTGGTAGATCCTGTCGACTGCTTCATTCTCCTTCTCGAGCTCATGCANAGGATCCTTGTCTGACATATCTTGAAGCACTGGTAGATCCTGTCGACTGCTTCATTCTCCTTCTCGAGCTCATGCAGCTGGTTCTTCGCCTCCCAGAGCACATCCTCCATGGCATGTTATCCTCAGAGCCACTGCTGAGAGGGGCCATCAAAGTGCTGGCTCCATGCCATGGGTTCCTTTTCACAACTATGTGGCATAGTGTGCACAGGCTGTCTGGACAGCATGCGCAGGGCATTGTGTGCATTTTCCAACTGCTTTGTAAGGTGTACAGCCTGCAGCATCAGCTCGTTGATGCAGTGTCTTAGGTGTTGGGCATTTGCATAAAGCTCACAATTTTCTTCAGCTAATGCTTGACTGTGTTCATCGAATCCATTTGTTCTTCCTCTTGCTGCCTCTTTTTTCCACTGCTGTTTCTGCTGCTGTTGACAGAATGCTCTCAGGTTCCCCGGCTGTCCACATGACCAACACCANCACAGGTGCCGGTTTCAAAGGGTTGGTGCTCATTCGAGAAGGGTCGCCGGTCTGGTCCGCCTAGTAATAGGACTCGTTTACGAAGCAGTTTCGCCGTAATCTCTTTCTATTGGCAGCATTCAACTGCTGTCAATTAGAGCTTTGACCAAGCTCAAAAGGTCATGGATCTATAAAAGTCTGGTGAAGAGTGCACATACATCGAACGTCTGATGTGACAGAGTAAACAACCTGTGTGGCCTTATACTAAGCCTGAATGTTAGAAAGACCTGAGGTGCACTCTTCTATAACTGCTCAGAAAGTTGTCTCCTGTAATACCCAATGGGATCAGACACAGGAGGAGCAGATCTGGTCAAACTTGCTGCACTAGTTGCAAATAACATGTTATCTTTGTTCAGCATCACCGCCCATATCAGACGTCGGGGTGCAAACCCCTGTCTTGTTGACTCCACCTCCAGTGCTCGGGCCAGGGCATTGTGCATGTTGTGGGGTGCAGCCAGGTGTGCCACTTGCCGTACCTCTGTCTCAGCGATGGCATCAATGAAGAAGCTGACTGCAATAATGTTGCATGCCTCCTCAGGGTACCCTTCTAGAGATAGGTGGGTGAGCTGTACAACATCTTGCCATAGCTCCTGCAACGGCTCCTCTGGTCGCTGGGTGTGGCTTCGCAGTTGGGCATGGTGGGCATGTAGCAGGTATCAGTCACTGAAACGTAACTCCAAGGCCGACACCAGTGTCGGGTACTCGAGTCGATGTCAATGTCGCTGTCGTAGAGATTGTAGTATGCTCAGTGCAGGGCCTCTCAGTACAGTGGCGCGGTAGGAAACCCGCTAATCGTCTGACCAGCCATTCAGGGTGATGACTATTTCAAACTGGTCTTGGTACTCCCGCCAGAAAGTCTGGCCATCGTAAGGGATGGGCTTAACTGCGACCCCCGTCACCACTCTTGTCTGCGCAACACCAATGTCGTAGAGCTGATGGGTATCCTCCAAGATGTTGTATTGGTCACAATTGGCACTACTTCCCCACTTTTCTCAGCTGCAGGTGTGGTAGTAGTGGAACACCACTGCGTAAGAAGTTCCTGCTATTCCTTCTTAAATGCAACTATTTCCTGATTCCATTTCATCTGCACCACTGTCCATTCTTTTGTTTACACTGTCCACGTTTTCATTTACATTATCAACACAGTCAACTCTTTCATTGACCTGCTCGCTAATGCTTTCTATTTTCCTATCTACATTTTTATGTACTGCATCTATTTTCCTATCTACATTTTTATTTACTGCATCTATTTTCCTAATTACATTTTTATTTACAGAGTCAATTTTCCTATCTACTAATCACTCACATTAGTGACCTGGTTTTTTACACTACTATTTTGGGTATTTACACTTTCATTCACACTTTCTTTTACAGTACTAATTTGGTTGTTCGCATCCTTCTCAAGCTATTTACACTTACGGTCACTTGGCTACTCAGACCTTCAATTAATGCTTGAAGTGCTTCAAGCTCTGCAGATATTTTTCTCGTTATAATTCACTATGATAGTTACACGAAAGTCTTAATTTTGTAGCCTATTGCTGTAACTAATAATTTTTTGTCACTAATTGCTAGCCTATTGTCTAACTTCATTTACAATTAAATGCCTCCATCCCACTTCTGAAACCAGTGTTGCAAGATGCCAGAGAAGCTTATACAAGATAGTGAGCAATGGAGGTCTTAATAAAAGTAAAAGAACTAAATTTGTTTTTAATTTATTCACACAGCGTATATATTTACAACATTAAACTATCCATCTCGACTATTATATTTTTTATACAGAATGAGCGCAATATTTAATGTCTATCTCAATTGTAATTAAAGTCCTTATCAATGTCTATATTGTTTACATTCACTTAATTCACACGCATTATTTACACATATTCAATCTGTTAATTGCCATCATTTCAAGTGTCTGACACTCACACATCCAGTTCAGTCGTCATGCTCGTCAGTCTTTCTCTCCACACTACCAATGTTCGCAATCCGCAGGCTTCACTCCCTCTGGTCGTTCTTGATGCCACTTGACGCTCTGGTGGCTCGCTGTCTTCACACACATGTCGCTTATGGTCCTGCAATCTTCTAAACTCTCAGATATGAGGCCCATTGCAGCTTGAGTAGTCTCGCTGGCTCGATCTGGAATGCTCCCTGCATTCCAAGTCTCATTGAGAGATGCAAGAGCAATGAACGAGAACATTCTTTCACAGATAGCCACAGAAATTAAATCTGTTGAAGTTATAGAATACGTGAGTCGCCATAGGCTTATTGTGAGTCGCCATAGGCTTATTGTGGCGGTATATGGCAGCTTGTTTTTGTGAATCACTGTGCACTCCAAGGTTACTAGCCTAGCCGTCATGCACTCCTTTGCTCGCAGAAGCAGGACAGGCAAGGGATATACGATGTAGACCAGGAAGGATGTAACAAAATAATTTTACAGGCGGCCACTGTGTGAGCATGCGAGATACAGATGATTTATGGATGTGTGAGCTATCAGTTGAAACCAGAGACACAGTGACTTTTTGGCCTATTTTCCGAAGGAAAGAAAGACTTATGAGATCACTTTCCTGTCTGCGTGTGTGTCCCCCTTTCAATTTTTGAATGCGTGGACCGAATTTCACCAAAATAGGTACACATATAGTACTTAGTAAGAACATCTTACTTTTATAGTTTTAGACCATGTTGGGCACTTACTTTCAAAATGGTGGCAATTTTAATATTTGGGTCATGTCATATCTTGGGAACCATTTTACTGTTTTAAACAATTTTGTATGCTGGAAGAACATCATGTATGCATTAAATTTTGAGATGGATATTATTGTTGGTATGCCATTTTGTAAAATAGCACCAAATAAAGAAATAAAGATTTTTTGTTATATCTTGAAAACTATTACACAAATTCTCACCCAATTGGGCAGGTAAGTAATACTATGATAGGCCAAGTAAATGTAAGAGACTGAACTTGATTAGGCACTTACTTTCAAAATGACGGCCATACAATTTTTTTTAGGTATATTTGGTATATATGCATTTAAACAATATTGACCAGTTTTTGTATACTGAAAGTATGTGTTGTAACATCATATTGGCCAACAGATAACCACTTTTGTTGACCATTTTGGAAGATAGTGCCACATGAATAAATGTTAATGTGTTATATCTCTGTGAAAAATTTACTGATTCCTGCCAAATTTGGCAAACAAGTAGTACTGATGCAGATGATGCTAAGTGATGTGTTTTAAAGCATGCCAGACACATTTTAAAAATGGTGGCCATATAGTAATTTAGTTTGGATTGCTATATCGTCAAAATTATGCAATCAATTCCAATATAACTGTATTTTGGCGGTAGATATTACATCTATCAACTGTACGTACACAGAACATATTTTTGCCGCCATTTTGTAAGATAATGCTATGTGACTAAAAGTTTTTGTCATATCTCTGGAAAAAATTTACCAATTCCTATCAAATGTGGTAAACAAGTAGTACTGCAATAGATGATGTAAAATTGCATTTTGCAAATATGTCAGATATTTATTTTTCAAAATGGTGGATATTTAGCTATTTTAATTTTAAATGCTATATTGTGGAAACCATGCAATCATTTCAAACTTACCATTATGTGCTGGCAGTAGATATTACAACTATCAACTGTGTCTACACTGAGAATATTTTGTCAACCATTTTGTACAATAGCTCCATGTGAATAAATAAAGTTTTTTATGTAATATCTCAGGAAACAATTAACCGATTGCTATCAAATTTGGCAAACAAGTAGTACTGAGGCAGATGATGTCAAGTGGTATGTTTTGAACATGTTAGACACTTATTTCCAAAATGGCCACTATATAGCCATTTTTAGCTTAAAATGCTATATCGTAGAAACCATGTAATCAATTCCAACTTAACTTTGTATGCTGGCAGTAGGTATTACAACTGTCAACTGTATCTACACGAAGTATCTTTTTTCCTCCATTTTGTAATATATTGACACACAAAAATAAAGTTTTTATGTCATATCTCTGGAAACAATTGTCAGATTCCTACCAAATTTGGCAATCAAATAGTACTGCAGCAGGTGGTGTAAACTGGTATGTTTTAAGTAGGTTAGGCACTTATTTTCAGAATGGTTGCTATTTAAATATTTTAGTTAAGTATATTTTATCAACCAAACAAATTCCAACTTAAGTTTGTATGCTGGCAGTGCCTATTACAACCATCAAATATGTCTATACAGAGCCTCATTTCTCTGCAATTTTGTATGATAGCCCCACCAATAAAAAATAAAGTTTTTATCTTATGCCTCTGGAAATAATTAATCCATTCTTACAAAATTTGGCGAAGATTTTTTAGTGTGGCAGGCCATATTAGTATATGTATTTTTAATAATGACAAACTTGTTTTCAGAATGGTGGCTATAAAGTCATTTTAGTTCTGTGTGCTATATGTATGAAGTTATGTAGTAATCTATTTTAACTTAACTTTGTTTATTTGCAGTATACAATCATTGACTATGCTACTACATTACTTTTTTGTCCACTATTTATGATCATCACCATATGAAAATTATGGAGGTTTTATGCCATATCTCGAGGACCAATCAACTGATTCCCACCAAATATTACACTTTAACATTCCAACTAATTTGTACCAAATTGTACACACTATAAATGCTACAGAAGTCCATGTAAATTTTCATTATTTAAATGGGTCAGACAACAATCTTCAAAATGGCAGCGTTATAAATAATTTAGGCAAGTTTACAACATATAATAAACAATGTAACCAAATTCAGCCAAATTTTGTATGTAGACATTATTCATTAGAAGCATCGTATATAGAGGCCCCCCCCCCTCCTTCTCTTACTTTTGGAAATCTTGTACAATAGCTTTAAATAAGAAAATAAAGTTTTTTATGGTTTATCACGGGGACCAAACAACCGATTCCACCAAATTTGTCACACAAGTAGCGCTACCATAGGCCATGTAAACTTACATGCTTTAAGTGGCTCAGTCACTTATTTTCAAAATGATGGCCCTCTTAATATTTTAGGTTAGTAAACCCCAAAATTTGAAACATTAAATTTATTAAATCCAAAGTTGATGCTCCGAATATGTCCTCCATAATGCAGTGCATACATTTCTGGTTTAATTTATAATGTTATTGCTTTCAAAAAGAAGTCAAGTCCTACCTACCAACTAAGCTTTTAAGAAATTATTTAAAAATNATTTATAATGTTATTGCTTTCAAAAAGAAGTCAAGTCCTACCTACCAACTAAGCTTTTAAGAAATTATTTAAAAATGAATTGCACCCATGTTGAGGAAAGTAGGCTTCTTAGTTATATCAGTAACTTCTTGTTTACGACGGAATGTTTACAAAAGCGTGCCTGTTATGCCTATCAGGGCACGTGCCACTTCTGACCTTGGGTGTTGTATGTCTTTGAGACAATATTGAAGGAATGTTCTGGTCATTACTACTGTCCTAGTTTCCCGCAGGGTGACTCAGTGTGTGTCGAATCTTCCAGATCAAGGCCAGCGATAGTATAAAAGTGTGATGGGCCTCCAAGCCGGCAGTTTATAAGCGGTCAGGAGTCTGGGCAATTGTGCGACGTCAAGCGAGAGACGACAAGCAAAAAAGAATACAAGTAGTGCCGGAAGTGACCAGCAAGAGGAAAATGTGCAACTGCGAGCAGCAGAGCAGTGAAGAGTACGACTGGCAAGCTGGACTATTGGACTGGATGTGTGAGTGAAAGACATTACAAATGATGGCACCAGGCAGACTGAAGGTGTGTTAATGATGAGTATGAGTTAATTGGAGATGAAATTGACATTAAATATTGCGCTCATGGAGAAATAAAAAGATTAATGGTGGAGATAGATATATTAATATTGTAAATAATAGCTGTGTGAAAAAAATTTAAAATAAAATTTGGTTTTTTTATTTTTATTAAGATCTCCATTTTTCATGAACTCAGATATGCCCCTCAGGCATCTTGTAACACTGGTGTCAGAAGTAGGATGGAGGCATTTAATTGTAAATTAAATTAGACAGTAGGCAAGTAATTAGTGATATTAAAAGAAATTAATCTATTAAAAAAGCTGTGTGAAATTAAATAAGGCTGTTTTGCACATCCATTGCCTTGAATGTTAACTAGAAAAATGTCTGCAGAACTGGAAGCACTATGAGCATTAATTGAGGGGGTAGGTNATTTATAATGTTATTGCTTTCAAAAAGAAGTCAAGTCCTACCTACCAACTAAGCTTTTAAGAAATTATTTAAAAATTAATTGCACCCATGTTGAGAAAAGCGGGCTTATTAGTTATATCAGTAACTTCTTGTTTACGACGGAATGTTTACAAAAGCGTGCCTGTTATGCCTATCAGGGCACGTGNTTAGTTATATCAGTAACTTCTTGTTTACGACGGAATGTTTACAAAAGCGTGCCTGTTATGCCTATCAGGGCACGTGCCACTTCTGACCTTGGGTATTGTATGTCTTTGAGACAATATTGAAGGAATGTTCTGGTCATTACTACTGTCCTAGTTTCCCGCAGGGTGACTCAGTGTGTGTCGAATCTTCCAGATCAAGGCCAGCGATAGTATAAAAGTGTGATGGGCCTCCAAGCCGGCAGTTTATAAGCGNTGTGTCGAATCTTCCAGATCAAGGCCAGCGATAGTATAAAAGTGTGATGGGCCTCCAAGCCGGCAGTTTATAAGCGGTCAGGAGTCTGGGCAATTGTGCGACGTCAAGCGAGAGACGACAAGCAAAAAAGAATACAAGTAGTGCCGGAAGTGACCAGCAAGAGGAAAATCTGCAACTGCGAGCAGCAGAGCAGTGAAGAGTACGACTGGCAAGCTGGACTATTGGACTGGATGTGTGAGTGAAAGNGTGCAACTGCGAGCAGCAGAGCAGTGAAGAGTACGACTGGCAAGCTGGACTATTGGACTGGATGTGTGAGTGAAAGACATTACAAATGATGGCACCAGGCAGACTGAAGGTGTGTTAATGATGAGTATGAGTTAATTGGAGATGAAATTGACATTAAATATTGCGCTCATGGAGAAATAAAAAGATTAATGGTGGAGATAGATATATTAATATTGTAAATAATAGCTGTGTGAAAAAAATTTAAAATAAAATTTGGTTTTTTTATTTTTATTAAGATCTCCATTTTTCATGAACTCAGATATGCCCCTCAGGCATCTTGTAACACTGGTGTCAGAAGTAGGATGNTATTAAGATCTCCATTTTTCATGAACTCAGATATGCCCCTCAGGCATCTTGTAACACTGGTGTCAGAAGTAGGATGAAGGCATTTAATTGTAAATTAAATTAGACAGTAGGCAAGTAATTAGTGATATTAAAAGAAATGAATCTATTAAAAAAGCTGTGTGAAATTAAATAAGGCTGTTTTGCACAACCATTGCCTTGAATGTTAACTAGAAAAATGTCTGCAGAACTGGAAGCACTATGAGCATTAATTGAGGGGGTAGGTAGCCAAATGAGCGCAAGTGTTAGTAGCCTTACAAAATTAGTATTGCGAATGAAGTTGTAAATGCTGAAATTAGTTCTATAATTGAAAAGTTAATAAGTGTAAATGAAAATGTAGACAGGTAAATTGACTCTTAATGAAATGTAGACAGGAAAATAGACTCAAAATGAAAATGTAGATGGGAAAATTGACTGTAAATAAAAATGTAGACAGGAAAATAGACACTGTAAATGAAAATGTAGACAAGAAAATAGATCATGTAGAAATGAAAATAGAAGGCATGAGTGAGTTAGTGAATACAAGAATTGACAGTGGACAAGAAAATTGACAGTGTAGTTGAAGTAGTAGACAGTNCAAGAATTGACAGTGGACAAGAAAATTGACAGTGTAGTTGAAGTAGTAGACAGTGTCTGTTAAAGGATGGACAGTATCAATAATGAAGTAAAACAGATGATCAGTACAGTAGAGAAGCAATTGCAGGAAATTCTTCATCAACGAAGTTCCACTATCATCACATCGGCAGCCGAAAACAGCGAGGAAGCAGTGCAAGTCGTCACCAACACAGTAACCTCGGAGGATAGTCAGCAGCTCTGCGGCATTGGTTTCACACAGCCAGGAGTGGGGAAAAAAGCTCTCAATTAGCCCGCCCCTTACGATGGCCAGACTTCTTGGCGAGAGTACCAACACCAGTTTGGAATAGTCGCCACCCAGAATGGCTGGTCAGTCGAACAGCTGGCTTACTACCTCGTCGATACCTGCGACATGCCCACCATGCACAGCTGCGAAGCCTCAATCAGCGACCAGGAGAGCCACTGCAGGAGTTATGGCAAGAGTTTTGTGTGGCTGTCTCAACTATCTCTGGAAGGGTGCTCCAAGGAGGCGCGCAACATCATTGCAGTCNGACCAGGAGAGCCACTGCAGGAGTTATGGCAAGAGTTTTGTGTGGCTGTCTCAACTATCTCTGGAAGGGTGCTCCAAGGAGGCGCGCAACATCATTGCAGTCTGCTTCTTCATCAATGCCATCGCCGGCGCAGAGTTACGGCGAGTATTACGTCTGGCTGCACCCCACAGCATGCAGTAAGCCCTGGTCCAAGCACGGGAGGTAGAGTCAGCAAGACAGGGGTCAGTATGGTCAGTGACACTGAGCAAAGATGACGAATACAGAATAACGAAGACACTGAAGGAGTTGCAGGTAGCAGTGAGGGACATCGTTTCCAGGGTACGTGCTCCAGAACTTTGACGCGCGTCACCCAAAAAGTTGGAGTGTGGGTCATGTGGACAGCCTGAGCACCTGAGAGCCTACTATCCAACAAGAGGCAGGTGAGAATACAGCACATTCTGCAAACTTGTAAACACCGATCTTAAGGGACGAAGGTTGGTGACTGCTGGAGGAAAGGCCCCAATGTTCTTAAATGTACGGTCGGTGAAACAGGTTTGGGATGCAATACTGGTGAAGGGGAGCCTGAATTATGTTTCTTGCCAGATGATTGCCGACACAGTAGTAAGACCAGACATCCTTGGGCCTTCCTCCCAACGATCGCCCGATGACAGTATGGAACGATGTTATTTGACTACATTATTATTTACAAAATGTGCTAACTTACTGTTTGTAATCTGTAACCTTTTGAACACTTGTTTTTCTGTGGAAATCCTTGCACAATTACTTCACAAAAGTCACATTTGTGTGTCAAAATAACATTTACAGAATCATTCAGTAAAATCAGCACTTTACCCCTTTCCTGAAACCAAAAAACTTAAACTTCAGAATGTGAATTATATTTCTGGCTCTCCATTACGGACTGCGGTTAAGTTCTATGCATCATGCAAATCATCATCTGGTTTGTTACTAAATTATGCACTTATGGTTGGACCCACTGTGCAAGATTATCTATTTTCAATTGTGACAAGATTTAGAAGACACAATTTGTAATAACAGCCAGCAATGAAAGAATGAGTCAACAAATTCAGCTGTAACCTGAAAACATGGAAACAGAAAATCATCTGGAGGGATAACCCTGGTAACAGAATACAAGTTTACAGATTGAAAATTGTCACTTATGGAACAGCAAGTGTTCCATTCCTTGCCACACAATGTGTTCAACAATAGGCAAAAGAAGAAGCAGAAAACTATCTGAAGGCATTAGAGCTTACTCTCTGACACTTTTTGGTTGATGACTTGCTAACAGGAGCAGATACTTGGCATTCATTCAATCACTCAACATAATTGGTAAGTTTTCTTCTTCCTTCAAGTTGAACAGGGTAACTGCCTAGTGTCTTTTATTCATTTACAACACAATAAAGCTGGATCATAAGACACCCCTGCCCATGTTCTTATCGGCAGTGCACTCACAGCCATAATTAATGTTGATTTATGGATATTACCCACAAACAGACTTTCTAGATGCCAACATGTACAAAAATTGACAACAGCGGTCAAGATGGAGCGTATGAGTTCCCAACTTGGTGTTGTTAAAATACGACAATCTACCACTTCTTCAGTGGAACTTGGCTCGCATAATGGAACTGCATCCCGGTGCAGATGCTTCAGTGCGAGTAGCCACCATTTGCACATCAACAGGAACATCATGAAGAACAATATAAGCTGTGTCCCGTGCCAAAGAAAGATGTAATTGATAATTGATTTTAAATGTTGTTGACATTAGTCACTAAATACATGTATTGAAGGTATTCTTTCAAGGTGGGAGGCTTATGTTGACGACTTGGTTGAAATAGTCACCACCAGGGAACATATTTAGTGAGAGCTCCAAAAATATCTCTTTTTCTCTTTACAGTAAACATGTAAAACAAATAGAAATATATGATTGTATACATTCAAGATATTAACTTAATATGCTTTACACAGGAAACAACTTATCAGAATTTAATTTTTATTTACCATCATAATATTGAAAACGATCATCCTGTATGTGCATTTTGTGTGTTATAGTTCTGTAGTCAGTTTGTGTTTTCAGTTTATTAAGTGCCACAGATGCAGTTTAATTGTTAAATTGTTAATCTATAATTAAGGTGGTTTGCTTTTGCTTGACTAAATCATTCCTCCATTGATAAATTATTTATTTTCACAGGTATCACCAGCTGATAAGTTGCCAACATCTATATGCCACCGTTGTTTATATGAGGTTGATAGGTTTCACGAGTTCAGAGAAATGTGTGGAAAAGCAAACATGACTCTGACTCAGTGTTTTCAGAAGCAAACAGAAGTTGAAAAGGTGGGTAAATAAGTTTACATTTTGTAATTTAGTTTAAATTTAGTTTATTTTANAGGTAAATAAGTTTACATTTTGTAATTTAGTTTATTTTATCCAGTAAATATTCTGAAAGTACTTAAGTGGGATTTTTGACAAAATGATTTGATTCTTCTGATGCACTGAAGCTTGTTCTTGACCACAGAAAACATAGGTGCACAGTACACTCACCTTGTGCATATCGTTATGTACTGATATTTATAAAGTAAATATTTAGCAGCAGAACAAACACATTGCATATTATCATTAATTTGGACTGGCAGATCAAAACATAATTGAGAACAACACACTATGACAGCAAGTCCTATAGAACTACTCAATGACTCCACAATATTAAAACTGCAAACTAACATAAATTCTATCCAAGGCATATAGTTACTCAATTTAAAATGGAGCATGATTCGTACCAAGTTGAAGCAAGCAAGTATAAAGTGCTCCAGCAGACAACTGTAAACAAGTGTGCATACACAGGGCGGGAGGGGGTATAAAAGGAAAACCTGAGCGTGCACGGGACTGCCAAGAGCACAGACCAGCTGAGAAGTGCATGTGCCAGCTGTAGAGACTACAAGCCTGCGGCACGACATATAAAAACCATATTTCTTGCAAATGTTAGGTTTGATTGTTGTTTGAAAATGGGGCTCTATTTGAATTAGTTTTACATTTATGAATGACATGTACATATATTTTTTATTTCATGTGTAGGAACACAATTGAAAGAGTTTAGATATTGGCATGCAAGTGTTAAAATTGTGCAAATTTTGAAAAGACTATTTACTACCAAATATTGTTACATTTTTTAAAATACAAATAACAATTATTATAGCAAATAATGTTATTAGAATTGCTTAGGTTGTTACAACTCTGTAATTATTGCTGTGAAATTTCTTTTTTTTATAATTCCCTTCCCNTTTATTAGAATTGCTTAGGTTGTTACAACTCTGTAATTATTGCTGTGAAATTTCTTTTTTTTATAATTCCCTTCCCTTTCTAGTAATATTGCACAGTAACTAGCAATTTTTTATTTGATAATACTGGTTCATTTGTTGGCAAAATATTCTTTTTGCTTTGGGAGAAGTCTCTTTAAGAGCATTAAGTGCATCAAATGTACAATAAACATCTAGGAGGGTTCAGTCCCTAGCATTTTAGATTACAAACCAAATGAGGTGACAGTGATAACACAGGACTCACAGTCTGGAGCACCCAGGTTAAGTTTCTGGTTCTGAAATCACTCCATACAATCGCTATATTCTCACGATTGTTCTCTGACAGGAATACTTTCAATGAAACATTGAGACAAACAACCAAAAGACTTGGAGTACATGACAAATTAANTTGTTCTCTGACAGGAATACTTTCAATGAAACATTGAGACAAACAACCAAAAGACTTGGAGTACATGACAAATTAACTAAACCGTTGTTCAGTAACTGTATCAAAGTTTTAGTAATAGGTTGATAGTGGCTTTCCACTTTAAAAAATTGACTTAGGTGACCAGAATCACAAACAAGAAGTTACTGATATAACTAACGATCCTACTTTCCTTAACATGGGTGCAATTAATTTTTAAACTGAGTTGGTAGAAAGAACTTGATATCTCTTTGAAAGCAATAACATAACNTTAACATGGGTGCAATTAATTTTTAAACTGAGTTGGTAGAAAGAACTTGATATCTCTTTGAAAGCAATAACATAACAGATTGATAGGATTTACTAACGTGAAATATTTACAGAGCCTTTATTTTGAAAATAAGTGACTGAGCCACATAAAACACGTAAGTTTACATAACCTATCGTAGCGCTACTTTTGTGAATAATTTTATGGAAATTGCTTGTTTAGTCCCTGAGATATGACATAAAAAACTTAATTTTCTTATTTAATGCTATCGTACAAAATTGCAAAAATAAAAAAATTATGAACGATGCTTGTGATGTATACTGTCTAAATAAAAAANTAATGCTATCGTACAAAATTGCAAAAATAAAAAAATTATGAACGATGCTTGTGATGTATACTGTCTAAATAAAAAAATTTGGTTGAATATGGTTAAATTGTTTAATATATGTGGCAAACTTACCTAAATTATGTATGATGCCGCCANAAAAAAATTTGGTTGAATATGGTTAAATTGTTTAATATATGTGGCAAACTTACCTAAATTATGTATGATGCCGCCATTTTGAACATTGTAGTCTGATCCATTTGGAACATGAAAGTTTACATGGACTTCTGTAGCATCTATTATGTGCACAATTTGGTACAAATTAGATTAAATGTTGCAGTGTAACATTTGGTAGGAATCTTTTGATTGGTCCACGAGATATGGCATAAAACCCCTATAATTTTCATATGGCGATTTTCATAAATGGAGGGCAAAAAAGTAATGTAGTGGCAATTTCGATAATTGTATACTGTCAAAATACAAAGTTAAATTTAATAGATTTCATAGTTTCGTAGATATTGCCCACAAAACTAAAATTATTTTATAGCTGCCATTCTGAAAATAAGTGTGTCCTACTTAAAAAAATACATTTATTATTATTATTATTATTATGGGCTACCACTGTAAAGCGTCTCCGCCAAATTTTGTAAGAATGGGTTGATTGTTTCTCGCGAAACGAGATAAAATCACTATTTTTATTGGTATGGCTACCTTACAAAATGGCAGAGAAATGAGGCTCTGCATATACAAATTTAATGGTTGTAATAGATACTGCCAGCATACAAATTTAAGTTGAAATTTGTTTTGTTAATAAAATATACTGAGCTAAAATATTTATATAGTCACCATTTTGAAAATAAGTACCTTAGATACATAAAACATATCAGTTTACACCACCTGCTTCAGTACTATTTGTTTGCCAAATTTGGAAGGGATCTGGCAATTGTTGCTAAAGACCTCTCTGTTAAATGCCTACGAAGTCCCTCTCTTAACTCAATTCATTACGTCAATCATTATCATGAATGTTTCTTCCCAGCTGTTGTGTTAAGGAATTTCATGGACACTGCAGTTGTACGACACTGCACCACACTATGACCTGGATGCCAAAGGAATATTGACAAAATATGAAGCTGTCACGTTAACCTTGAACATTGTGCCAAAATAATCAATCATGTTATAGCACAATATAAAATGACTATGTTATTCATTGACAATTTTGTGCATAGGTGGTGGCTTTCAAACAAGAACTTTTAGATGAGACTGTATATTACGATGCAGATGATCCTTTGTCCGAAGATTCTGAGAGGCGGCAGAATTCATCACCAGAGTCGTCAGATTGGTTTGTAGCAACAGTATACATTTAATGTAATACGAAAACTTTTTATTTAGAATAAATAGATTAAATTTGTCACCAGTGAGTTTTCTCTTCTATTCTAGGAAATGTCACATTTTCTTAATATATTGCCTCTTAAATTTGTTTCACTCTGCACTATAATGGCTTTTACACTTGTTTTTTATGGATGATAAATGTAGTAAAAGCATTTGGTGGCAAAAACAAGTTAATTTTTAGCAATTCAAATTTGTGAGATAATTTGCAAAATTTTATAAAAGATAGTAAGTAATTTTTAGTGTCATAGTATACTTTTACCCTCATAAGTTATATGTGTTATGTTAGCTACTTTTTAAAAATAATAATTATGAATTATGTAAAATTTATTGTTCTACTTGTATTAATATTTTAGTGGTGCAGCTTCACCTAATGTTCAAAATTAGATTTTATTAGATAAATTTTAATTATTGGTAATTTTGTGCATGATTCATTATTCCATCCATTTCCATCATAAATTTCAAGACAAAAATTGGTCTTAGAACATTCTTTCACCGAAGCATTGAATACCATTAAAAATACACAGATAACAGCACCATTAATGTTAGCCACTTTACATCAGCGCAAGACTGGAAAGCAAAAAAATTGTGATATAGACAGTTTTTAATGGAATTTATGCTTGAAAACTACAAGTGTTCTGGGTTGGCGTACTCTGGCAGCCTGTACATGTTCCGTATCAATACCTAAACACTTTGTTGTATGAGCCCGACTGAAGAAGCAATGTCCAGTTAGTAATCCATCCATGCTGACCCAGCATTTTTATAGCTGCATGGTTAACACTGCAAAATATGACTCCAATAAACAATATTATGTGTAACATTAGAGAAACGCCTTATAATCAGTGGAACAATGATGNCTGCAAAATATGACTCCAATAAACAATATTATGTGTAACATTAGAGAAACGCCTTATAATCAGTGGAACAATGATGGCCAAAGACTTGCTGGTGCATGGAGATTTAATACTAAAAAAGTTTGGAATATAACATTTTTAATTTTTAGGATAATTGTATTTAGAAAAAATTGGCACGAAATAGATATTTGCAGATATATTTAAAACTGTCTTAAGATACAGAAAATGTTTTAGAGATCTTTGTTTTTTATATATTAGTTGCAGACAATTTTCATCCCATATTTTTTTTCTTTCTATAAAGTACCAGTTTTGAGATTTAATACAAAATGTAGTTGTTTCTGCAATAATGAGGAACCTTACTTTGTCCATTAAAATTGTTCCGTATGGGGAAATATAATTTAATTAACAGTCCTTAAACCATTGTTAAATAGCATAATAATTATGTTTGATAACATTTACAAGTAGAATTTAAAAAAGTGGTTTGCTAGTTTGTGCTTTGAAGTTAAATGCATTAAAATTTTTATTTTCAAGTGAATATTACTAAATCTTATTTTCAACTTGTAGTCATTTAGATTGTCTACATATTTCCAGACATATTGGAATTCCTACTGAAAAAACCTACGACTTATTCCCATTACCAAATTGGTTATCTCACAAATCAATATGTTAATACACAACTACGTATAAGCAAGTGGTGGGCATTGCTATTATATTACAAGTTATGAAATTAATTGTGATGAAACTATGTGGCATAACCGAATTGATACAAATTTTTACAGTATACTGTACTTCCATATTAAAATTCATTAAGTCAGAGAATTTACTTCCTGCTGACAAATTCAGGTTCAGGATGAGGTTGCAGCAAAAATTTCTAAATTAAATGAAATTAGTTTTGTTGTAAATCAAAAAAATAATTTTGTTGAGGCTTGCACTCACATTATCACAAAGTCATCCATAAATTCAAAACCATTTCTCAGACACTNAAAAATAATTTTGTTGAGGCTTGCACTCACATTATCACAAAGTCATCCATAAATTCAAAACCATTTCTCAGACACTGCTGCTGCCTTCAACTTAATGAAAGATCACTGCAATGCAGTTGCTGAGAAATACTTGCATTGGCAAGAAATCTTCCTGTTGATGCAGATATGGACATATTCTTGCNCTGCAATGCAGTTGCTGAGAAATACTTGCATTGGCAAGAAATCTTCCTGTTGATGCAGATATGGACATATTCTTGCATGAATGGAAGCTACTCCAGCTGGAAGAAGGAAATGTGACCAGTAACTGCATTGATGATGATTGGGTTCAATTTTTTGTTGTGAGAAACAGTATGAGAAAAATTAAGTATCCAAATGTTGCCAAGTAGCCCTTTCACGTAAAAATGCTGATTTGGAGCGAGAATTTTCTGCACCTATCTTCTAACTTCTTGACAGCATTGATAAAACTTCTGTGTGTGAGAGAACACTGAAAAGTGCCATGAGAATGTTTAACANTTCTAACTTCTTGACAGCATTGATAAAACTTCTGTGTGTGAGAGAACACTGAAAAGTGCCATGAGAATGTTTAACATGCAGCTTGATTAGTTCCCATGGCCAGAGAACTTCTAGTATTGGCTCGCACTGCCCTTCGTAGCTATCAAATATAATTAGCAAATAAACTACAACAGGAAGAAAGAATAAGAAAATTGAAAGGAGAAAAGAATATCATAGCTGCTGCAGAAGGTAAATTGAAGAGCTTGAAGAAAAGGAAAACTGCAGAAGCATTGTTCAACAAAGTTTATTAATAAACTGTTAAAAAAGGGCAGTGGAAAAGAAATGTAGCCAAAGTTGGATTAGCATAGGCAGTGCTGGAAGGTGTGAGGAAGATAGAANAAAAGGGCAGTGGAAAAGAAATGTAGCCAAAGTTGGATTAGCATAGGCAGTGCTGGAAGGTGTGAGGAAGATAGAAAGAAGCTGCAGACAAGAGAATAGAACTTGACATGTCCAACAAGCAGTGAAGCAAAAAAAATCTAAAATTATATCAAGTTATTTCTTAAAACATTAAAATTATCAGTGATGCGAATTTAAATATATCATGGACAACATCGTAAACTAATATTTACTGGATGATTATCAATTTAATATCAGTTAATGTAATTTGTTCAGCTGTACTCATAGGCACTTGTAGGCAGTATTCTTCAAAGACATTCCTGAAATACGGGTATGAACTGTTTCTTTTTGCACATAATTATATGTTGCTGTTTGTGTAGTGCAGTCTTTTTTGTCGTTAGTTTTTGGTCACTTATTTATTTTGAAAGTTACTTTTTTTTTTGTTACTTTTAAGAGTGGCCAAAATCTCTCGTCTCACTTTTTTTTGGTAGGGTTGACCACTTTGAGGCCTGAAAATGCCATTCAGTGCACACGACTGGGGATGGGGGAGAGGGAAACAAAACAAAACAATGGACCTGGTAACTTGAAACATTGTTTCAGTAGAATGAAGTTATGAAATTGTTAGAAAGACAAATGAGTTACTGTTGTGCCAATTTTCATTCTTATGTGCATGAAACAAAAGAAAACAGCTAAACTTCACGTGAAATTAATTTTTAATATTGTGACTAGTAAGTTGTTAAAACCGAGAACATTTCCCCTAATTTGCTGCCAACTTTACTGGGAGTGTTGCAGCCATTGCTTATGTTAAGATGTATGCAGTTATGGGTAGTAATTTTTTTTTNCTGCCAACTTTACTGGGAGTGTTGCAGCCATTGCTTATGTTAAGATGTATGCAGTTATGGGTAGTAATTTTTTTTTTGAAGGTTGATTCCAAAAGTGCTTATTTTACCATCAAAAGTCTTTATGAATACGGCTTAGCACTTGGATGTAACATCTGTGTTCAGCTTTCGTTCTTACAACTTTATGCATTCCGACAAACAAAGCTTTCATGCCACTGCAAAAATTCAACACTGCAGTCCTACACTGTATTTTTGACAGCTGTCACCGGTTGGAGCTTGTTCCAGTTGAAATGTGTCTGTGACTGTCAAAAGTTAACTTGAATCTTATGAGTGAATAGAAGGTGGCAATTTTCTGAGTCCTGAATCTGCAATTGATGTAGTCGTTTTGTATCCACAGCAATCTGTACACCAACATGTTATTTTGAGGAATTAGTTGGCCTTGGTAGCCTTGTTACATGTGTTGCTTATATTTATCATGAGTCACTTGTGTGTAATCATGTGTTTATATATAAATCTATTTGTCATGTGTCAAAATTTTTAAAACATAACATAACAACAGTTTTTAGATTTTTCTTTCGAGACACGCCAGACAGTAGCTCGTTCCCGGTGGAATAAATTTTCCAAATTCTGTTCCCTCTCTGCTCATGGTGTTTCACATAATTTAGAACTCATGAGCTACTATTGAAATATTTAACTGTCCAGCACTATGTTGGCCAACTCTTCTGTGCACACATTATTGCATCAGCAAAACTTTCTAAGATACTTAAGAAATTACTAAAACATTCAAACTTTTTAACTACTGTCTTACAAATGTCCCTAGAATGTAGGTACTGCCCAGTAGTAGACATTAATATTGGGTGGGTCAAGCTTTGGTCTTTATTACAGCTCTGCCATAAAGCACAGTCTGTTTGTGAGTAGTTTGTAGAATAGAGTTCTGGAACTAGACTAACAAATCCAGAGCCCCGATGTAAATCCTATTGAACACCTCTGGGATGGAAAGGAATGATGACGACAAGTTAGACCCCAACATTCGATATGCTTACTACAGCACTGCAGGAGGAATCGTTAGCCATTCCCCCAGAGACGTTCTGACACCTGATTGAAAGCTGAAACCCTTATGCCCTTATGGCAGCTCTTACCCAGTAGGGGTGACTGTCAATACTCTCTGTTTCACTAGCCTGAAGAGTAATTATATCATCTTGAATCCCACAACTTTATGATGGAAATCATCACTGCCATTATCAAGCATTTTCTTGCATGGTTTGTTGTGGATACACATTTTTCTTTCTTAATTCTGTCAAAAGCATCAGTAATCAACTATTGTGTGATTGCTACCCCATCATGGTACTACAGCCACTGACACTGGGTGGTGTGAGACAGCTGTTGAGCTAGAAATTATCTGTTAGACAGAAAACAGAATTGTTGTTCTTTATACTCAGCAGATAGGCATATTTCTCAGGTATGTGTATTATTCTCAGGGGAAAAGCAAATAATATCCTTTAGTCTGAAAAATATTTCTTCGCTTATCTGAGAACTCCGCTACACTCATTAGTAGTTAAAACACGAGTGAATAAAGGCCTAGGACTTCTTTCAAAATGAGCAATGTGACAAATTATTGAATTTCAGTGAGATATATGAAGGTCTTTAGAGCAAAACTGGAAAATATTCTGTACAACTTGCATCAGCCACTTGGATAATGCAAAATTAGGCAAAGTACTCAGCTTTCATAAGTTCCCAGGTCTAGCTAGCAGGAGACGCATGCCCAGTTGGCTGACCTAGCACAGTCCAGTTTTGTGCAGAGTATAAACTGATGAACAGGCAAGCAGTTCAGACACTTTGTGTTGCACAATGAGAGGACAAAAGGGATAGTTCAATACTATAATCAGAACATTTTGCAATCATGTACTCCAATGAAAAAACATTGCTAACAAAAAATGTTATTATGTAATGCAGTTGAGAAGTACGTACTTTACACGTAGTTTGAATTTATAGCCTCAGGCTAACAAAGTAAGACATTTTTTGGGGAGAGACTAATATTTTCTTTTGCATAGATATAAATTTATTTTCCATTTTATGTTTTACTTCATAAATCATTCTGATTATCTTTTTTCTTTTCAGTGAGCAAGTACCAACTAGGAAGAAGTCATTTGAAGAATTGCTTGTTGACACTGACACCAGTGAAAAAAATATAACTGCTTTACAAAATGTACAGTGTTATTCTCCACATGAAGACTGTGATTCTATAGATGATGCACATTTCCCTTTGTTGCAAAAGAAATTTGAGTTAGTAGAAGTACCACAACTAGATCAGCAAGGTGCATGTGATGGCAGTGACCCAGAACATGAATTGGAAAAAACAAAAATACACAATAAAATAGAAGATGGCGAATTACAGCCAGCAGCAGATGATGCAGATAAGAACCAGCCCAAGAGCAAATTTTCTTGTAAATATTGTCATCGAAAGTTTGTGTACAGGTTAAGCCTTCTAAAACATGAGGGAACTCACAGGAATGAGAAGTTATCTTTTAGCTGCAAGATGTGCTCTAGACTGTTTTCTACTCGCTTGAAACTTCAAACACATAAGAAAGCTCATGAAAGAAATGCTATAAGTAAGTTAAGGAGAGAGAAGCATGACTGCAGGAAACTAATTATAGGGGATTATAGTTGTAGATATTGTCGTAAAGTGTTTAAATACATCACAGGTGATTGTCCCCATGATACCGATCATTGCTCCATGAACCCAAACAAGAGCCAACAGTGCAAATTCTGCAGCAAATCTTTTGTACATCGTGGAAGTGGATGGCGCCATGAGAAGTTTGCATGTGAAATGAATCCTGAAAGAGCCAAAAAACCCAAGTGTGATGAAGAGGATATGCCAAATGAGTTGTTTGCTTGTAAATTTTGCAGCAAAACTTTTGTCCACCGTGGCAGCTGCTGGCGGCATGAAAAAACTCACTCTGGAATCAAGCCTTATCCGTGCAAATATTGTACCAAGTCGTTTGGAGAAAAGGCACACTTTGACAGACACGTGCGGATGCATCTGGGCATCAAGCCATTCCACTGCAGACACTGCCACAAAGCATTCGCAGATGTATCCAACTTGCACAACCATGAGCGGACACACAGTGGTGCCAAGCCACATCTGTGCTCGGTGTGTGGGAAATCTTATGCCATCAAGGCAATGCTGTTGAAGCATGAACTGGTACATGGAGGAGCACGACCTTATGAGTGTACTACTTGTCATAGGACGTATGTGAGCTTATCTGACCTCAAGAAGCACCAAAAGCTTCATGTAAAGGAGCCTGGCTTCCTCTGCTCAGAATGTGGGAAGTCATTTTCTCAGAACTGGCAGCTCAAGTCTCACAGCATCATACACACTGATCTCAAGCCATTTACTTGTGAGGTAATTAAGCAATATACATATAGGTAAAGTAATTAAATACTGTGTAGTATATAAAATCTGCATTTTTTTTGTGTGTGCTCTAGGAAGAAGTGATTGCTTAATTATATTATGATGATTGGCTTGCAAGCTTAGTCATTGTGTCTGAAGTACCGTTTCCTTGCTTTGTGTTATCCCTGCACTGCTGGTTATTTTTTTAATACACCTTACAGTGTTGGAAGTACTGAATTATTCCTTCTTATTTTCCACAGCCTTGAATATTCGGGGACCGTGGTGTTGTAGTGGTTAGACTACTCGCCTCCCACCTAGGAGAACCGGGTTAGACTCCTGGTGGGGTTGCTCCCAGATTTTCGCATGTGGGAATCATGCCGGATGATGCCACTGGTTGGTGGGTTTTCTCAAGGATATCACGTTTTCCCTGCCCTTTCATTCCGGTGCAACTCCATACACACCTCACTTCACCCTCATTGGCTCTCAAGACCTCAATGTTAAGAGCCGCCTATAACTCTTCACTCACTCACTTGAATATTCAGTTAACTCCTTGAGTTATTCTCTCCTACGTTCCATCACCCTGGGTATTTAATAAACTCCACTGTGACTTTTTAAAAAATACATATTTGTGATCAATTAAGATTATTCTCTTTATTGTGCACATTTTTAATGCAATTGCACACCTGTTGGTAATAATATGCAGGAGTGCATTTTGTAAATGTGCAGCTTGGCAAATTTACAAACTTACATCAAAATGACACATGCTTTATTTAAGTAAAAGCCACACAGAAAGCGAGTTACAAATTGCAATGCTTCTCTTTCAATTAGTTAAAAAAAAAAAGAGCCTCAGATGGGCAGTTATCTGCTTTATTTATTTGTAGATGGTAATACTATTCTTAAGTTGAGCATTTTGTGCTATATGTGCTCATGTTTGCAGGTGTGTGAGAAGTCTTTCAACAATTACTCAAATTTTCGGGCACACCAGAAGATTCACAAGGTGGGTCCCCGACCATTTCTGTGTACCCACTGCACCCTAGGCTTTTACACCAAATCACAGCTGACAGTCCATCTGCGTGTGCACACTGGAGAGAGACCTTACTTGTGCCGATACTGCCCCAGGAGTTTCAGGGTTCGATCGAGACTCCTGGCTCACGAAGAAGGCCATGTTGCATGAGAAACATGCAGGTGGTGCATGGTGCAAAGGAATCCGTAGTCACAACTGGTGGCCAGCAGCCAAGCTAACAAACATTTTTACGTTATTTGTACATGACATTCTGCCGCTGTTTGACTTTTAATATTTACTTGTTGCCTGTTTTGGTTCAGAGTTTTATAGTGGACAGTTATACACAGACTCCTATTTTTGCAGTATTTTATATGAGATAAGAATATAGGTAATAACTTTAGCTGCTGTGAGTTGTTAAAAAGTTTTATTCTACAGCAGTTGTACTTAGAAGAAATAAAATTTAAATAACCATCTTGCCCAGACTGTGGTAGCCATAGAGAGATATCAACAGTTTTTTTAATGTAACTAGCTGTTATATTACAAAAATTACAGCAATTGTTTGATTAATAAAAACAACCTGCATTAATTCTGTGCGGTCACTACTGAAGCTGTTTGTTTTCTGCGATTTGATAATACTGTTTTATACTCATTGACTGTTTTATTATTTTTACCGCCTGCCTTAACCATGCTCCACCCAGGTTTGTCTATTTAGGTCTGTAATTGACAGAACATGGTTTATGGACCCTCCGTATTCAAATTACATGTAAAATGAATGTTTCAATAATAATTGCAAAAATCAGAGGTGCATAAACAGCAGTCATTGCTGATATTTTTAATACAGCACACATCAGTTTTCAATCGTAAAGAAATGGTACACTAAAATTGTTCACAGTGTGATGAGGCCATGATTTGGTGAACAACAGTGCATTATGAGGCCATTATTGCTTGTCTGAATTCCCATAAAACTGATTTTCAAATAATGAGGGTTCCCCACTTATTGGTAAAAATGTTCAATCTTTGCAAATTGCTAATGTTATGTTTACTGGAATTTGGATTATATTATTTGAAATACTTGGCAAAAATTTGCACCTGAAGTAGTAGTAGTGGAGTTTGCTGGGAGCAATTTCCAGACTTGTACCACCGATTCTTAGGTAACGAAAACCTGAATAGCCAGAAATCATAAATAAGATTTTAGGAACTGTTTCTGTGGATACATCATCATCACTGCGCAAAGGGAGACTGGCTGGATCAAATCAATATTTTTACTGGATACATTAAAAATTTAACTGTAATGTAAACACACATAATTATTTATTATTATTATAAAATCTAGAGTAGTACACTTTTTAAATCTTTAAATGACTTGGGTTTGTATGACCAACAGAAGGTTTTTGAATTGTTGGTAATTACTTTGGCTAACATTTCTTCGGGATATTCCTTTCCAAGGGCTCTAGTGGTTCATTCTAATCACACATTTTAGTTGCCAAATGACCTGGTAGATGGCAGGAATAGTGCTGTGCAGTATCTGATAAGTCTAGTTCCAATTTACACTAAGCTGACTTTGTTTCATCTTGGAAAGTGTGTTTTATATATTTATTTGCTGCATTCACAGATGCAGTTAAATGTGGATGGGTGATTTGCAGTTGTACTGAGCTAATTAAAATGGTTTCTGTCTGATAACCACCTCCCTTCATATATCAGGTATTGATAGAAGACAAGGTTTATCATAAGAATAAATATACCTATGATGATGGGTGTTATAGGCTCAGGCGATAGTGACACTGACTGTACTTATGGGAATGAAAATGCTAATAAAGACCTTCTTTTCAATGAAGTGTCAAGCAGTAGTTATGCTGAAAGTAGTGTGACAAGTGGACCCATCTGTAGACCCATCAAATCTTAAAGCAAAATTGAGCCAAGAAAAAAAATCTTCTCATGCCTCCATTTACAGAAGAAAGTGGTATAGCTGCAAATATATGGATATTACCAAAAAACCAAGCTACAGAAGATTACTGGAGTACAGAACCAGACCCTGGGCAAAATTATATTTCTAAACTAATGACAGCGAAATGCTCCTGCTTCCTTTTGAGCCACAGGCAGAAATGATACAAATTTGTCCATTTCTCAATCATCTTGTGAAAAATTCTGTGAGTATTACAAACCTCACCAAAAATTGGCAACTGACTTAATAATGAAGTTCAAGGGAAGATTATCTAGCAGTACACAAAGAACAAGCCAGTAAAACAGTGTTTTGATGTTGGGTGACAAGTCATTGTATAATTTGAATTCTGAGGTTAGGGACAAACATTGTTTCACAACTTCAAGGTAATAATAATATTCTCTTTATGGATAATTTTCTCATCATATGAACTTTCAAGCAATATGAAGTCAAGAATGAAATATGTTGTTGCAGAACAATAAACCCCAGGAGAATACCCTACCAAACTAAAGGATGAAAAGCTACTTGCAAGAGGTGGTGAAGGGTAACTATGTACAGATGGGAGGAAAACAGAACAGTGAACTTTATTTCCACGTATCATGATCCACTAGATGTCACTGCAATCAATCACAAAATGAAAGATGGTACAGTCTGCAAGTCTTGAAAGGTTATAATTCAAACATGAAATTTGCTGATAATTTTGACTGGAATTAGATTAAGCTATTGCCAGGAAGTAGTGGATGGGACTTTTTCTAAACAATTCACAAATATTTTCATCATAATATTTACAAAACTTTACTAGCTCCAAGAACTGTTTCAGTTATTTCCTTCCTGGAAATTAAAAACTTCAAAGTCTGATATAGAAATCAAGTCACACGAACTTAATTGACAAGTACTCAACATGAAAGCAGTAAGGGTACTAAGAGCTATAAATATAAAGCATTATGAAAACCTATAGCTCGGAAAAAGCCATTTTTTTTGTTTATGTAACTCTCAATTTTATCATGTATTCAAAAGGTAACTGAGCCAGTATGATAATATGTATAAATCACTTAAACTGTGTTTATTATTTTTACAAACCATAAAAATACTTTAAAAAAAAAATATTTTAACACAAGAACCAATGTTTGGTTGAAATTTTGGCAGTTAAACCACCATAAAGTCAATCATAAAATAGATCTACCAAGAATAAAAGGGGTGAGGGGAGGACAAGTGAGCACACACTGCCTCGGGCTCCAATTTGTGACGTGGAAATTAAAATGCTTTGCCACTTATGGTTACTTCAGGTATTTGCATGCCATTACTGATTATAGTTTTAAAAAATTACACTTTTATATAAGTTTATTACAAAACCAGTTAACAATTGTTGAATTACTAGAGGGTGGAGTCCACAAATTGTTTGCCTCCCCTGGGTTTAACCTATCATCAATAATATTTTTATAAATTAAAGAAGCTGTAATACTTAACATTATAAATGAACATATTAACAACACATTTTAACAGAAACTTTTGAGGTATATATAAAAGCAATGGTGGACAGAGGTTATAAAATTTTTATAATCTTAGGGAGGACATATTGGAATTGGAAAGGGATTAGTAACATCCCACTGTGTTATACCTAAAGGCTTATCAGGGGACGACTTACAAACTAACTTAAACTAACACTCGTGCCTTACCTGGGATTAGAACTCGGAACCTCCCGTACCCCAGGCCGGCGGCGTGCTAACCGACTGTGCCACAAGGTTGGCAGTAAGACATAGCTGTAGACAATCTCTAATATACGAGGGTTATTCGGAAAGTAAGGTCCGAATCGCAGTAGCTAATCAAATGCCGTGCGAACATTGTAACGTGCATGCGCACCAGCTCCTGGCATGCCTTGCTCGTCAAACGACGCCATTTGCATTGGTATTGTTGCAGTGTGCTGTTTACAGTGTCAGTTCAAAATGTTTAAAACAATTGATAAGCCCGCTGACTGTGAAATACGGTCAGTGATTCGGTTTTTTACAGCAAGGAACGTTTCAGCAGCGGAAGTTCATCAACAGATAAGTCAAGTGTATGGCCCCAATGCGATGAGTGACAGCAAAGTGCGTAAGTGGGTGAGAGCTTTCAAGGATGGACGGGAAAATATCCACGATGAACCGCGATCAGGCCGACCATCAGTGATCACAGAAGATTTGGTCAAAGACGTCAACGAAAAGATTCGCGAAGACCGGTGATTCACAATTTGAAAACTTAAGCATTGGAATTTCCGAATGTGGGTAGAACAACTTTGCACAAAATTGTCTCTGATAATTTGCAATTTCACAAATTGTGTGCACATTGGGTTCCCAGGCTGCTTACTGAGGAACACCCAACGAAAAGAATGGCTTGTGCTCTTGATTTTTTGGACCAATATCATAAGGAAGGTGATCAATTTTTAGAGAAGATTGTCACAGGGTACGAGACGTGGGTTTCTCACATGACTCCAGAGTCTAAACCTCAGTCAATAGAATGGCGTCACTCGACATCACCAGTCAAGGCCAAGCAGACAATCTCAACACACAAGGTTATGGCAACCGTGTTTTGGGATAGACATGGAGTCTTGTTAGTCAAGTTTATGCAGCAAGGGACAACAATCAATGCAGCCGCTTACTGCGCTACCCTGACTAAACTTTGACGTGCAATACGCAATAAGCAACGTGGCCTCCTGACGTCTGGAGCTTTGTTGCTGCAAGACAATGCCACACCCCATTCTGCCATTCACACCCAAAATCTGATCAGATCTTTTGGATGGGAACAGATTGACCACCCACTGTACATTCCAGACTTGGCGCCAAGTAATTTTCACTTGTTCAGCTATCTAAAGGCAAACGCCTTTAGGTAGGCAAGCGCTTTGCCACAGATGACGAGGTGAAAGAAGCAGTTACAGACTGGTTATCCTCACAGGCGGCAGACGTCTATGACTTAGGCATACAAAAGTTTGTAGAAAATTATGACAAATGTTTAAACAAATATGGAAACTATGTAGAAAAATAGAGAATCCTGTAAGAAATTAAATAAAAAAGTTTTTTGAAAAAATTTGTGATGGTTTGTTTTTTATAAGAAATCGGACCTTACTTTCCGAATAACCCTCGTAGTACGCCGTAGTTTAACGGACGGTACATGTCTGTTAATTAAATTAAATTTTCTCATAAATAATTTTAGTGGCTGAAGTTAGGTTCCTTGATTGTGCAAAATCTTACACATTTTTGCCACACCCAAAAAACCCAGTCTCATAGAAAAAATTTACAACAACAAAGGTCCCTGCAAAATTTTCCATATATATGATGTTATAGAATATATTCGAAAGTAACTATTACATGCTGAATTTATTTTAAGTCTAATAACTTAAAACTTTGTAACGTACAATAACGGCTGGTTTCACAATGTCTGGTTTTGTTTCAATTAAGGTATGATTAAAAGTTTTAAAAGTTAAGTGTTGGCCAGCGACATTTTCTGTTTCTCAATGTATGGCTATAAATAACCAACACATAATTTGCCTGTGACCAATGGATGGTTCTGCTGGAAAATATAAAACATGTCTTAGAAGTTCATAGAGATAGGCAACTATTTTTTTGGCATAGAAAACGACTACTTAAAAATATTTTAGTTTATGGTAGCTACCTATATTTCAGTATGATTTCTTGCAATTGTTTTTTCGGTTAAAACACGATTTGCAAAGAGATGTCCGTTGTTTTATTTATGAGAAAATTGAGAATCTAACCTATAGTAGAAAGTTTACCTAAGCTAATATTCCAAAAACCAGATCAGCCTTTATTACTTAAAAGATTACTTAATGGCCACAAAGGCATAGTTTAGGGTGATGCCAATTGTAAAGTGTGTATGGCAACAACAGAAACAAAAATATCCTGAAGAAATAATGTTTTGAAGTCTATAATGCCCATAAACATAACAGAAAATGTGTACCGAAATACGTCCACATTTTAAGTACGCCTAATGCATAATCACCAGAGCAATGATTCTAAAACTGTCATGTGCTGGAATCACCTGTCACATAAACCACTCAAAAGCCGACCAACAAAATCAAAACACTATCTGAGGTAGCAAGATTTTCTGGTCAAAACTGTTTATTAATGGTGCTCCCATTCGTGTTTTTACAACAAACTATTTAACCAGCACAACATAATCAGCAGATGACAACCTAATGGCACCCAATCTCGATCCAAAACATTACTGCACTGTCAGATGAATGCAAACCAGCACTTTCTTTACTGGGAAATGTCTGTTGAGAAATGGTATAAGACTAACCAATGATTAAAACTTCAGTTTAAATTTTATCATGTGGTCAGATAACCAATACTTTAAACAGGCATTGTGAAACCCCTAAGTGTTATTTTAATGTTCCATTGCATATAGACAATTTTTGTTACCATTTTTCTTGCCAATGCAATTTTCATGTCCCAAGGTCACAGGGAACCTTTGTCATTTGTGTACAAGTTATGCACAGAAAATGTCACATTGCACAAGAAAAAAAAATTTTTTTTATTACAAAAATCAGCAAACAAACATTAAGTCCTGACTTGTTCCATATCACATCCATTTGATGGCGAGNATTTTTTTTATTACAAAAATCAGCAAACAAACATTAAGTCCTGACTTGTTCCATATCACATCCATTTGATGGCGAGAGAAACAGATAGTTTGCTTTTCTTTGTGGTATGTCCAACCTGTTGCGTAGCCATTCTATTGCACTGCATAGATTACAATATGAATTTAACATTATAAATTTAACGAGAGTACATTTTAACATGTCACAACAAACTAAACACAAATATTAACAGATATAATTCTTACTATAACTCCAATTACACACCACGTCTAAAGGACAATGGTAGTTTATAAAACTGCTTGGAGTTTACTTCTCAGTAAAATAGATCACAAGGTTAGAGTGGGAGCCAAAATGCATCGCCAGATGAGAGGAGTAATGCCACCTCTGCTGCATATATGAAAGGAAGCAAACAATAATGTATGTTAAACAAATGTCAGTTAATTAACGTCCTATTGTATAGATAAATTTGTTGTTGCAGCAATTAAAACACTTTACTGTACCAGCAATTCAGTTGTTCAAAACGATATATGTTAATTATTGAATAAGTATGTGTGTGTTTCCATTTGTGTACAGATACCACTCAAGTTTTTCTGAATGGTGTGGTCTTGCATGTAAACATAATTTACAATTACTGAGGCCCGGAACTTGTAATCCTGCTAGTCATCNTCTGAATGGTGTGGTCTTGCATGTAAACATAATTTACAATTACTGAGGCCCGGAACTTGTAATCCTGCTAGTCATCACACTCTGTAAAGTCTCTAATGTATGTTTGTTTAGTGTTCAATCTCACGGTTTATTTTTCTAAGTTTATTAGTGTATGAATTAATTTCTGGTAACATCTAAGCTAGTAACCTAACCTTTTGATCGCTGACCATGATTAAGAATCCTGCTATCATTTTGAAATATAAGTTGGAAGCTATTAAAGAGCACTGTTGTTTGTTTTAAAATGTTCTGCAACTAAAAATTGTTTCTAGTCACTCCAGAATCTCAATGCGCACCCCACTTGTAGCCTGTAGAACATCAAAGTGTTAGTTGACTTCTGCCCACATATGGGCCAGCACTTTGGCACTAACAGTTTGGATGGCTTCGTAATACCTTGCACGAAGGGCAGCAATATTATTGACAGGTGTTCCGTACACATCATCCTTGACATTCCAAGAGTCAGGAGTGCATAGGGGCCATGTGATTGGANTATTAAAGAGCATTGTTGTTTGTTTTAAAATGTTCTGCAACTAAAAATTGTTTCTAGTCACTCCAGAATCTCAATGTGCAACCCACTTGTAGCCTGTAGAACATCAAAGTGTTAGTTGAGTTCTGCCCACGTATGGGCCAGCACTTTGGCACTAACAGTTTGGATGGCTTCGTAATACCTTGCATGAAGGGCAGCAATATTATTGACAGGTGTTCCGTACACATCATCCTTGACATTCCAAGAGTCAGGAGTGCATAGGGGCCATGTGATTGGACCATCTCAACCCATACACCTTCAAAGGAATTTTTCATTCGGAACATTGCAAAACATCTGAAGGGGGGGAAAAACACTTTTTTAAATACTTACTGTCTCAACGGCAGCCAGCATGGAACCATGGAACACGCAAATGCATAACTTGTATAATTTGCACAATGTATGCATAAAAACAACTTCTTATGCAGGGCTTTATGTATAGAATGTCAATCTTGCTTCCTGCAATTCATGTGAAGCACAATGAATTAANTCTGAATGGTGTGGTCTTGCATGTAAACATAATTTACAATTACTGAGGCCCGGAACTTGTAATCCTGCTAGTCATCCCACTGTGTAAAATCTCTTATGTATGTTTGTATAGTGTTCAATCTCACGGTTTATTTTTCTATAATTTTTATTTTTCTAAGTTTATTAGTGTATGAATTAATTTCTGGTAACATCTAAGCTAGTAACCTAACCTTTTGATCACTGACCATGATTAAGAATCCTGCTATCATTTTGAAATATAAGTTGGAAGCTATTAAAGAGCATTGTGNTTTGTTTAGTGTTCAATCTCACGGTTTATTTTTCTAAGTTTATTAGTGTATGAATTAATTTCTGGTAACATCTAAGCTAGTAACCTAACCTTTTGATCGCTGACCATGATTAAGAATCCTGCTATCATTTTGAAATATAAGTTGGAAGCTATTAAAGAGCATTGTGGTTTGTTTTAAAATGTTCTGCAACTAAAAATTGTTTCTAGTCACTCCAGAATCTCAATGCGCACCCCACTTGTAGCCTGTAGAACATCAAAGTTTTAGTTGAGTTCTGCCCACATATGGGCCAGCACTTTGGCACTAACAGTGTGGATGGCTTCGTAATACCTTGCACGAAGGGCAGCAATATTATTGACAGGTGTTCCGTACACATCATCCTTGACATTCCAAGAGTCAGGAGTGCATAGGGGCCATGTGATTGGACCATCTCAACCCATACACCTTCAAAGGAATTTTTCATTCGGAACATTGCAAAACATCTGAAGGGGGGGAAAAACACTTTTTTAAATACTTACTGTCTCAACGGCAGCCAGCATGGAACACGCAAATGCATAACTTATATAATTTGCACAATGTATGCATAAAAACATAACTTCTTATGCAGGGCTTTATGTATAGAATGTCAATCTTGCTTCCTGCAATTCATGTGAAGCACAATGAATTAANTAACTTCTTATGCAGGGCTTTATGTATAGAATGTCAATCTTGCTTCCTGCAATTCATGTGAAGCACAATGAATTAACTTTCCCGGGTTGTGCTAGAATGTAGCTTGCATACATCAATGGTTGCTTGAGGCTGAGCTGGGTAACCATTTTGAGGAAGGTATTTGTAGTATATTCATAAATGGTGTGAATTATTATAGTTATATCTATATACTAGCCATGGTGAATGGTGTGACAACTCTCCGTTGAAATGAGTACTATAGAGATGTTTATTTTTTTTTTATAGTGGACGACCAGCGACTACGAATGGATTTATTGCGAGCTGTCTATTTGATGATGTATAATACATTTACTTAAAACATTTTAGTAAATTTTTTAAGATGATTTATGTTTATTTATTATGCTACTTTATAACAGTATTTTTATACTCCATTTCATATATAAGTCCACTAAATTTTGACAGAGTTGCCACTGACCTGGAAAGTCAGGGAAAGGAGAATTGGTCACGGATAGTCAAACCACCTTGATTATAATCAATGGAGATTATTTTATGTCACAAAAATCCTGAGATTGGAAATAAAATTTATTATGTGATGAATTTAATGAAGTACAATAATATTTGGCTGCATGAATGTCTTTGGATAAGAGAATGTATCAAAGATTTTGCTGTTACACAGTCATTCACAAGAACAATAGNTGGCTGCATGAATGTCTTTGGATAAGAGAATGTATCAAAGATTTTGCTGTTACACAGTCATTCACAAGAACAATAGCACTCTGTTGTGTGTTTTTCTTGAAATGAAGACTTTGTTGATGTTTTATGCATACATGCCATGCTTTGTACTGCAGCTTAACTTTTTTATACGCGTTTCAAATTCTTGTAATAAAGAAAATGATTATGTTTTGTGCTTGGCATTGTCTACTTTAATATGCCACTTTCTTGTGTGTGTTAACAGTTCTCTATATTTTGTGTATTGAAACATTTCTCTCAGTCTAATTGTTTCCACTGATTTACTGACTGTTCAATGTGTGTATTAATCAAAACACCTGCGGCTACTATGATCATGGATTATTTTAAAATACGTAGCATAGGAATGCCAAGCAGAGTATTTTCATACTCAAACTGTATTGGTTGGCATTATCTAACGTGCATTTATATAATGGGGAAGGAGGTAATTTTTGTTATAAGTAACAGTTAACACAAGATCGGAGCTTGTGAAAAAGTCGGGGACTTTAATATTTTGGCCAGGGAAAGTTAGTGTAGTGAAATCAAGGGCATCAGAGACAACCCTGTAGCAGATACTTATATTTTAAGGAATCATGATAGAGGAGAAAACTGTGTACAGAATGAAATTTAAACACAAATAACAAGAATTTTTTTTAAACTAGACATGATGGTAGTGGCTACTCACTAGTTCATTTACAATAAGTTATCTGAACCTAATTCATCATCTAGGNTAAACTAGACATGATGGTAGTGGCTACTCACTAGTTCATTTACAATAAGTTATCTGAACCTAATTCATCATCTAGGTCACCCTCAACTTTGCAACTTTATGTTTACTTATAAAAGTGCAGAGTCCACTGAAGCAACAGCATGCAGGTACATGATACACAGATATTCGTCGGTACATTTGATAAGTTGCTAGGGAGGAACGAGGTTGAGTCATACCATTTTAATCAAGTCAAATTCAAACTTTCCACTCTGCAGTAATTAAAAATCAGAAGGTTCTCCACAATCATATTCATTCTCCTGCACAGGCAGAAAAAAAGTACTGTTCATTTTCAAATTTTCATGACNGAAGGTTCTCCACAATTATATTCATTCTCCTGCACAGGCAGAAAAAAAGTACTGTTCATTTTCAAATTTTCATGACTTTTACATAGAACCACAGTACATCAATTTATTACTCAATAATTGTTAATACTTACCCATCTGCTGCTTCCTTGATGTTGTAGCTGATTATGCAATCTTGATAAATGATGAATCACATTTCCATTTTAAAAAATTACCTTGCTGAGTAGATTTTACATCCAAAAGCTTTACAGTGTTTCTTCACAGAGTGCTGATCTGAACTGAGTGTGGGTTTTAGATCTGTCTGAGAACTCTTTCACATGTTCCATTACTGTGGGGGAATATCAAACTTGCAAGCATCACTGTCGGTAATTTATTGTACTTTAAAGTGTGTCTGCAACTCTTATCTGTCTCGCCATAATATACTTGATATCTATTATATCATCATGGGAAATTTTCTGCAGCAGTTCTCATTGAATTTGAAAATGACTAAACTGTGGTGTGGTATATGTAATGCTTCACCCAAATCTTTTTCAGTGTCTGTCATCATTTTTTGGAAAGTTTCCCATAAAAAATGAGTGCTTGAAAATGATGTACTGGTAATTGACAAAATATTTTCTTACCAAACAAAAGAAAAACTTTTTTTCTTGATGTAGAGTTTCCACAACTTAGACAGTTGCACTTCCTATTACTATATCACAGTCTTTTTTTTTTTACGATTGCCATAACTGTGACCATGCAGATTTAACTGCCGCTGACAATATATTTTGACATTACATTCTGCAACATGCACACTTGGTTAAAGTAGTACATTTTTTTTATTCACATAAATAAAATTATTCAGTATGCATATTCAAATCAGAAAGGAGAAATATAAATAGTACATATTTCCTCGTGTATCGGGCTGTTGCCAACTAAACTGTCTCCTTGTTTGGTTTTTTTTTTAGTTCGTTAATAAATACAGTTTGCAACTCTAGCTTCGTTTTGTGTTGCAAGAATTCATAGATATACTTTTTCAGAACTTTTGTTTAAGCCATTCACAAAATTCAAAACTTTGCCAACTGCAGGATTCTGTTTGAATTTTGTGAGTATGCAAAGCAGTAGTGTGAACATCATTTATGCAACAAACTTTAGTTGCTGTCATTCCTTTTTTTCTCTGAATAGTAACATGTCAACCGGATTCTCATCACTCTTGACAGGATGACATACTCAGCATCTGAATTTATTATTCTCTGTTTTATATAACTTCAGTAAAATTTGGCATATGTTGCGACCAACCTAAACAGCATGTAAACAGTAAATGCCGCCATTTGCAAAGTACTGTGTCAGCTGATTGTTGTTGCGGGTTGCCTGTTATGTTGGCAGTTTTTGCGATGTTTGTAGAAGAAAATAGTACTCTGCATTAAAAATTATAATGTAGAAATTTAAAGATAATTAAAACATTTACCATTAATATTGTGCTCATAGACTAATGTACAATTTTTCTGAGTTACAGAGCAAAGGCTTTAAAATCATTTAGAAATATTATGGAGAACATGCAAACATTACAATTATGTGAAAGATCTCCACCCGGTGAAATGCCATTGCCATTGAGCTTTCTCCCTTCATACAGTAAATTCCCGATTTACCGGGGGCAACTTAACCGTGGAGCCACCAGTTCAAAGTCAAACATTGAACAGCTGCCACCAGTCATGCACCACTGCTAATTACCATGCTGCAGTCTCGAGTGATGCAGTACTGATTAAAAGTGTCCAGGTACTATATTTACACACATTTTTAACAGTGAATATGTTTGAAACTTGGGAGTATTAGGAATTCGAGGAAATTATCAGACAACGCATTTTCATGGTTTACGAAGATGGCCACACGCACGCACTGGCCAATTGACGACAGCACTGTTGCCTGTTTCGCTGCTGTGTTGCTTAAGTATATCTATAATGTCCTTATAAAGTAAATTTTTGATCTCCTGTGGGCTCAAAACAACTCTGGTTTAAAATATTTTACGTCAAATGAATGTAGAAATATTTTAAAAGTACTCTGCGATAGATGTGTGGCCTCATCAATTAATATGAAGCAAGCACTAGCTACAGCATATGAAGAAGAGACAAACGTAGCTAACTATTGCATACTGTGTTCCATTTAGTTTAAACACCTACACAATATTTCTAGAACAAAGTTAAATTTTTTACACTAATAACAGCAGTTTTGTAACTATATAAAATAAAATACATAAACATTTTGTCTACAATCTCCTTCCTGCCCATTTCTCCGATGTCTGTTGTGTAAATGTGTAGCCTGTCAAAATAGCCAACGTGAAATTTTCTTGCAATCGTTCACACATCATTTTGTGTATGTAATGATGTTGCCACACACAGGCTGTCAAAAAATTGAATTCTTATATGACTATATTATTTGTTTACATAATCTACCTGTATAGCATGTAGGCGTAATACAAGCAACCCCCCCCCCCCCNTATTGGTTATCCGTGCCGTGAACCCTTAGCCGGTCATTACCCTGGAGAATCGAGAATTCTGTGGTGGTGGTGTCGGAATATTATATATGCAGTTAATTATTTTTGTATTTGCATATTATAGTTTGTCGTAGGTGCCTTTTTAGAACAGTCTCCTGAGTGAAATGAATTATTGACATGTGTCTGTCGCTTTGTAAAAGGTTTTGTTGTGTGCTGTGGTCCGCCATTTTCTTTGACCATTGCGAAGCACGAGCAAAAAATTATTTACATTGTAAAGTTTAAATTTGTCGGTTTCAAGAAATAACGCAAGTGTTTTGTTAATATTTTCCTGAATTGTTGTTAGAATATTTGAAATATACTTGGTCTTTTAAAAAACCTTGTTTTAATTAAATTTATTGTAACACAAACTATTTTTACTTGGGAAGTTAGACTTGCTGAATATGTTTACATTGTGCATTTCGCACATCAGTGATGTATTTATTGCATTTTGTTCTTGCAGGACATTTTTAAATGTACGTGCCCTAAACAACATCCTTTTTTTTTGTATAGTTCATTATATAAAAAAATGCAACCATTTATGAGTTCAGTATTTCTCGCATTGGTACGAACAGCGACACATTTATCACGTTTAGTTCTTTCACTGAAGATAACACTTGATAGAGTTATGGTAAATTGTATGTTATTTCTGAATGAACAAAATTTTCCACTGCAGTATTAAAACAATGCAAGTTCCAATCGCCCCTCTCATAAGAAGAAACTGCAAAACAATCACAAAAGACATTACACTAAAGTTGCTCACCCTACCAATAAAATAAAACAGTTGGGAGTGGCAACCTGCTATACTAGCCTAAGTACCGGACTGAAGTTGTCAGTCTTTCAGTGCCTGCCATTGGATTTGTAGTTTGTTTACAAAGATTGTTCTCGTCACTGACAGAACAGCTGTGGCGGAGGGATACATCATGGCCACACTTCTTTTCAAGTAGTCAAAATTTACTGAAGTGAAACGGAGAATAAGTGATGTGGGCATCCTAATATAATAATAATATTTTCAATTGCCCTCTTGATCGCCAGTTAGCAACTTTCCATTTTATGTTTTTCCTAAACAATGGCAGTGTGTGGTTTGCACAATTAAACAGGAGGTTATATTTGATGATGAACAAAGTAAAGAGGCATCCCACATGTGTAACATTTACCACACCATCATTTTATTTGACAGAAAATTTAGTTTACCATTTCCCTCAATACACATTTGTTCTTTGTGCTCTTTTTTATTCACACATGTTTAGCATAGTCATCTTAACCACCATGTACCATAGAAAAATCACACAAAAAAAAAAGCATCCTTTCCTTGACTTTTTTTATAAACAGTTAATCAAGAAAAACACAATATTTCTGTACATTGTTTCATATGTCTTCAACATTTTGAAAGTACAATCTACATATTTTTGTTAGGACTGCCAAATGACGCAATTACTGTGCCACCTTGGCGGAGATTATCAACTATATTTATTGTTCAATATGTATTTAATATGTCAATAAAGCAAATATAAATGTCACGGGTCTGCAAATTGTATGAATCTCGAGTGAAGTTTAATATAGTTTGCAATTAAATTTAAATTTTTACCAAATTCCTGGAATCAGTGAAAAGATGGCTATGTTGATATTGATATACATGTCCTTAGATTTTCCACGGTTACATATTAACATAGCTATACCTAATCTCTCACAGGTACACTCGCAGAGAAAAAGGAATATACCAAGTCTGGAAACTGCCACATAAACCAATGAACCACTAAAAAGGGGGCATCGGAGACAGGTAAATTCATAACTAATTGGCAATTTGTGTGTTAGCTATACACCACCAAGCAGCCATCTTGTTTCCCTCATAGACTGCTAGAAGCAGTCTTTGAAGGTGAGAGGTTTAGATCCTNTACACCACCAAGCAGCCATCTTGTTTCCCTCATAGACTGCTAGAAGCAGTCTTTGAAGGTGAGAGGTTTAGATCCTAGCAGTCTTTGAAGGTGAGAGGTTTAGATCCTGCCACCATTGGATTAGGAAGTATGCCCCTGAATCAACTAAGCGNTAGCAGTCTTTGAAGGTGAGAGGTTTAGATCCTGCCACCATTGGATTAGGAAGTATGCCCCTGAATCAACTAAGCGATGGAGTAATCTTGTTTGAAAGGTTGTATATGTTCATTTTATTGCCTCGTGTATGCCTGACTACAGTGAATTTTCGATTATTTGTTCCCGTTATTTACATTTTACTGTTGATTTCCAGTTTATTGTGCTGACAGCATGCAACAATCGCAGATTCTTTGTTTTCCCATAACGTCCCTTCAAAACAGATGGTACATTCGCCAAAGATTGCGGACATCAATCATTTTTTAACACTATGTGAACACAAAACAGCATGGATAATCAACAATGATGTTATCAATAGTATTGTTAACATCCCGCAGCAGTTTTTCGTATGCTATTGGCTATTCTCCTTCTTACCTGTTTACTGCAATCGTAGGTTGGTGACAGTGAGAATGTATCTCTTATTTGTCTTCCTGCACTCATAGGTTGGTGACGATGAGAATGAATCACACAATCTCTGACACTGTATTGAACAATCTATGATCTTGTTATTGTAAATTGAATTTGGAATAAGGTTAGACATGGCAGTATTTTGACGGGCGTGATTATTATCTGAAACTATCCATCGCGCGTTTGGTTAGTATCGCAAGGGTTTGAAAACAGCTCGGTAAGTGATTGGCAAAAATGTTCACAAATAAATCAGTTTTGGCAATTCAAGGTATTGAGCACATCTTGGCCTACAAAGGAACACTAGACAAAAACATTAAAATAAATAGAAATTAAATTTTGCTCAATTTCAAGAACTTAAGTTTTTAATTTAAAGAGAATATTTAATCATAAATTGACTTGAATAAGTTGTTTGTAATGCCATCTTTAGGCTGTTGGTTTAAACAAACATGCATTTTAAGGTTATGTACCTTTATTCCTTGGATCTAAAATCCAAATCAGCATACATTGCCTTCCNTAAACAAACATGCATTTTAAGGTTATGTACCTTTATTCCTTGGATCTAAAATCCAAATCAGCATACATTGCCTTCCCGCATGCTTTATTTTTTTTGTTGGTCCACTGAAAAACAAATATTCTAGAATCCACTGTGTTATATTAAAACATTTGCATGCCACTTTCTGACACAAAACTAAATAGAATCAGAACATTGTTTTAACGAAACAGGAGTATCTTGATTTTAAACCTCATCCAAAAACATTCTAGGAAGGCTTTTCCAATGGAATAAAACTTAAAATTATTAATAGTTGATTTTAATACAACATAAGTATCATGTTTGTTACAGTAAACAAATAGCCAAATTAACAAGAATTATTTTGTTTATAATGTTGTCTGGGAACTGTTTTGATTTATCAATAGAAGGAAACTTTGCCACGTACAGTCAGAACTTCATTTTACTCATACCTGTCTTAATGAGGGCAGCAATTTTACAAGGCCATTCACAGGAACTGTGAGGCCTCGTAAAATTAGATCCCAACTGTAATAGTTAGCACATGTACCACTCATACAGCTCTGCCTCAGTTTTTGCAAAGTGGTCAACATGCTGAGATCCATGCTCTTGGACACCACAAATGTAACAAATGAAATACAAACAAAATAAATTTAGTACACTGTACACTTCACAAGTGCTTCCTGCTACCAGAGTAATGTGTGTTTCATGGTAGCTACTGGTTTCATCTGCCACACATGGCAGTATGTCACCAGAGCAAAGTTTTTGTATTCTTGGATTTGAGCCTTGTCGTGTATACATGAATCCAAAGTCCAAGAACACATCGGCAGGCTGCAATATATCTTAGCAAAGTTTTTGTTTAAGCAAAACATTACAGGTTAGCTATGTAAAATAATTGAATAAAGTTGCAGTTGAAAATAATTAAATCTTCATAATATTCTTACTAAAATAATACTGACATTAACCCTAGTATTACAAAAAAAAAGTAAGATGATATGCCTGTTTAATGTATNTGGATTTGAGCCTTGTCGTGTATACATGAATCCAAAGTCCAAGAACACATCGGCAGGCTGCAATATATCTTAGCAATGTTTTTGTTTAAGCAAAACATTACAGGTTAGCTATGTAAAATAATTGGATAAAGTTGCAGTTGAAAATAATTAAATCTTCATAATGTTCTTACTAAAATAATACTGACATTAACCCTAGTATTACAAAAAAAAAGTAAGATGATATGCCTGTTTAATGTATNGTTCTTACTAAAATAATACTGACATTAACCCTAGTATTACAAAAAAAAAGTAAGATGATATGCCTGTTTAATGTATGCCAATGCCAACCAAGGTTAGTCTTCTTAATTAACTAAGGAAAAAAAGGAGGAGAGTGTATGTGTGCATTTACATAGTGATAAATTTCTTTTCACGTAAACAGAGAGCAATTATATTCATGCACTAGTGCTAAACGTATACTTCTGGAAAAGGTGTACAGTGGTTAGTTTCTATCACAAGTTGGTAATCAGCTGAGACAATAAATTAACAGAGGAAAACTGTTAAAACTAGGACTAGTNGTTAGTTTCTATCACAAGTTGGTAATCAGCTGAGACAATAAATTAACAGAGGAAAACTGTTAAAACTAGGACTAGTTCAAGGTATTTCAAAAGTACGTCTACAGAGGGCACTCTAAGCATGTGTGACAGAAATGTTTCACATTTGGTGACCAAAATATATAAAGTACCAATTATATTTTCAAAAATTATTACAACTCATTACAAATAAANGTTTCACATTTGGTGACCAAAATATATAAAGTACCAATTATATTTTCAAAAATTATTACAACTCATTACAAATAAAATTGTACTTTTACAACTGGCTCATTGTAACTTCCATAATACAACCTTCACAAAGTAGCTTGTGAGCACTAAACAGCAAAAGTACAGTCAATAGAAACATTCACACAATTTCCACTTCTGCCCCAACACTAACTAGAGCTTCCTTCAACTTCTCTGCTTCATCTTTGCTAAGGTCTGCTTTCACAATTGCTGGTGCACTTTCCACAAACTTCTTAGCCTGAACTAGGTTCATGCCTTCTATCAAGCTTTTCACCTCCTTGATTAGTGCCACTTTCTGTTTCTCATTGAACTTGGTTAACTTGACAGTGAAACTTGTCTGTACCTTGGTTGGAGCCACCTCCTCTTCTTCCTAACAAATCAGTTTCACATAAATACAGACACTGGAAATTACTTTACATAAAAACAAGTAAAAAGAAAAAAGCTTATGTACAACAAGTAACATTACTTTGCTGCAATGGGTGAAAAAAAAAAAATTGTACTGCATCTGTTGAAGGTATAGAGAGATACAGAGTAATGTGTGTCTTTTTTCTGTTTTGAAGAGCAAGTTTTTGGTGCAATAAAACACACTTATCCAAAAAGTTAATTGTAACGAGTAAGTTATTCTGACATTTCATTAAAGAAATATTGACAGACAAAAAGCATGGTACAGAGATGATTCACAAGAGATTAGGTATACAACAGAAGAAGATAAGATGTCACATTAACATGTGTTTAGTATGGCAAAGGTACACTGACAAAACAAAGCCACACTCAAGTATTGCTTCCAAAACAACAGGGTGATTAAAAGGGCTGTGGTTACCCGGTACGGCCACATATACTACACAGCAATGTGGTATGCTCTCTCAAAGGTAGTCCGAGAGTTCTTGGGACAGCTGGTTCATTCCGCATGAAGAGCAGTATGGGGTCATGAAGTGTCTCCCCAGTGGAGGCTGACAAGCTGCAATACAACTTCACCTTTAAGAAGTTACTCTACCAAGAGCTCAATGCAGGTGTGTATTATCTTTCATGAAGATACGAGGTACATTTTCTTCTGAGTACCTATTTAAAGTACTGATAGCCAGTGATAATTGTGCAGCATCAGATGCCATGATGTCTTCCTACAGCCATCAATATGCATCAACAGCATATGCATTCATATGTATTGCTGGAAGTTTTTTTGCAGTTTGCTGCTGTAATTGTTTGTTGTTTTCTGAAGGGTAACTGTGTTTATCATGTATTCAATATACACGTCGAGTATAAAAGAATACCCCAACTATGAAGGTCTATAATATCAAAACCAAACAACCTACAACCTTGATTGACCAANATAAAAGAATACCCCAACTATGAAGGTCTATAATATCAAAACCAAACAACCTACAACCTTGATTGACCAATCAAATTAACCGTGAAACCGTTAAGTTAGTTTACCATACATTCAAAAATGTTCAATGTGACCACCATGAGCGGCTCGAATGAAATCTACGCGACAATCAAACTCGTTCCACGCTCTTGTCAACATATCCGGTGTTACGGTTTGGATGGTGTTCGTAACGCTCGGTTTGAGGTGGTGAGGGGGTAGCGAGCTCGCATTCAACAAGTCAATGAGCGTGTGTTGTGTGTTAGTCCGCATCACTATGGTGACAGAACAACAGAAGGCGTTATGTGTTATTCAGTTTGCTAAATGTGAATCGGTTACGACTGTTCCAACGCAAATTTTGTAGCAAATACGGACATCGCCCTCCCGATAGGTGGAGTATTGTACGTTGGTTTAGTCAGTTCCGTGACACAGGCTGCCTTTGCAAAGGCAAAAGTTCCGGGCGGCTGCGTGTATCCGAAGAGAATGTGCAAAGGATGCAAAAAGCATTCGTTCGCTGTCCGAGAAAATCAATTCGACAAGCTGGCCGGGAAATGCGAATCCCTCAATTAACGGTATGGACAGTGTTGCGAAAGCAATTGCTGTACAAACCATACACGTTACAGCTTGTACAGGGTTTTACCAAAAGGGATAAAGAACTGAGACCTGATTTCTGCGCGTTCGTTCTTGCCCAGAATGAGGCATGTCTAAGCTGGTTTTAGCGAAGAAGCTACGTTCCATACAAATAGTAAGGTGAACCAGCAGAACGTGCGGATATGGGTTCAGAAGCCTCCACATGACGCCCAATCATGAGCACGCTTCCCCAAAATGAACATGTTTTGCGCTGTATCCAAAGACACTGTTTTCGGCCCTTTCTTTTTTCACGAGCCCACTGTTACTGGAATCCCTTATTTGGACATGCTTACAGAGTAGTTGTTTCCTGAGTTAGAAGAAGCGGCGGGGGACTTCATTTTCCAGCAGGATGGTGCGCCACCCCATTGGCTCCCAGCTGTTAGCGGATACCCGAACGAGACATTGCCGCAACGCTGGATTGGTCAAGGAGCAGCTGGTGACCAGGCTCTTCATCACTGGCCTCCAAGAAGCCAGAATCTTACCCCGTGCAATTTTTTTCTATGGGTGTACATAAAGGATCAAGTGTTTCGTCCACTATTGCCGGCTAACATTGCGACCTCAAAACTAGAATTACGGACGCCATCCAAACCATAACAGCCGACATGCAGACAAGAATGTGGAACGAGTTTGACTATCGCGTAGATGTCGTTCGTGCTGCTCGTGGTGGTAACATTGAACATTTATGAAGATATGGTTAACAAACTTCACAGTTCTACGGTTCATTTGATTTGTCAACCAAAGTTGTAGGTGGTTTGGTTTTGATATTATACACCTTCAAATTTGGGGTATTCTTCTATACTCAGTCTGTACTATCTTCATGTGTGTCTTTTCTATATTCAATCTATCTGCATATTTCCTTTCAGTTGTTTTGAGGCCACAAAAATATTACCCCAAGTCAATGTCTGTGGCAGTTACATTGTTTGAGGTTGGTAGAAAAATTACTAAATACTTTACACCTGCTTAAACACTAATTGTTAGCGTAACTCATTTGATCTTCCAATACCTCATGCAATGTGATTCCAAATTACATCCTTAAATTTCTGATCGCAGTAGTCTTCATGTGCCAATTCAAACACGGTGAGATTATGTTCGCGCTGAAAAATCACTAGAGATGCTTGGAAGACGTACCTGAAGTCTGCACCAACTGCACCTTGGATAAGTTGCACATGTGGTTGCAGTACCTCATCTGAGTACCTCTGAGCATTGATGCTACCACCAGTGAAAATGTACAGCTCTGTACACCCACTGAGCATTATGGCTCTCCACACCAGTGTGTGCCACACCACCAAATGTGTTCCTTTCCATAATGTTCCTTGGAGTGTACCGGCTTCCACATTATTTCCAAACAGTTGTGTGACAGGAATCATTGCATAAACTGAAATAGGACTAAACTATGAAGAGCACCTACCTTCATTCAGGTCCCAATTTTGATGCTGAGGCACTCAAGTAGTCCACAGAACTAAATGAAACTTAATTTGACCATTATCCATTAAAGTGTTGTTCAGGTGTTGAGTGATCCCCGGGTCTTCATGACCTCACATATAAAATAGATGCAAGCCAAAAACTTGTTTGCAGCCAATTGCATTTTAAGACGTTTAAGGAAATTTTAGTCCTGTCAGCTATGCCCTGCTCTTCCTTTCACTCATGTTCTAGACCTTGCATCTACTGCTCTTATAGTACACCACTTTCTATTTTCAGGTCAGCTGTCTCTCATCTCTACAAATTAAAGTCTACCAAACATTTTGTACGTCACTAGAGTGCATTTAATTAAATGCACTGGAGTACCCCAGTTTTTGAAGTTATTTAAGGAACTAAGTTGATGCAAAAGTTACAGGCAGAATGGGAATGTACTAGAGAACATGTGTTTTATTGTGAGCCTTGTTCAAGTGTAAAGTCTTATTTTAATTTAGACAACTCAGCAGCTTTCCACAAATGTTTCTCATTCACCCCAGATTACTTTCAGACCAAGGAGGAAAATATAATTGTCAGCCTTTAATTTTATTCTTTTAACCTTACCCATAGGGATGAGTTTAGTCCTCTATAGGTGTACCTGCTGGTGAGATACACACCATTGACTATCACAATGTTATGAAGAAATTCAGCAATCTCTGTCCACATCCCTGTATTGCAAATATGCTCTTTATAGGTCTTTGAATTTGCATTCCTGTTATGTGGTAATGCAGAGGTTATTTTTATGCAGCACTTACACACAAAAAGGAACAATACAACTTATGTTCCTATTCCTGCCCAGAGCTGGGCAAACACCAGGTGATGCGACCTACCTGGTTGAAGAGTTAAATCAGTCCCATCCTTCTCTGTGGCTGGTGTGATCAACATGGCAGCTTGGCTGCTGCTAGCATATTGACATGCTAGGCAGTAGAGTTCCTTGTGCCCACATTTGTGACATCAGCGCAATGCCAACTTCCCCTGCTCGATGTGTATGTGGACATTCCTATGCTAGTGTATTCTCGAACACTACATATGTATATATCGTTTGGAGGACACACTGGGGATCAGGGTAGTCACGACCAAATCATGAAACTGGCAAGGTTAAGTATTGTTAGTTTCAATAGGTATATATTTCTTTCTTTATCCAGGGGTTAATTTTGTAATATAAGTCCAATTTTAATGTAACGCTTTCTAATAATTCTATTAATTCTTGCTTTTATATTAAAATTTGTGAAGTATTAACTAAAATAGTTGTGTGGAAGAACTAATTGTAAAAAAAATATAATCTATTGCTGTTAGCATTCCATGCATTTTATAATTTGTGGGAAGCCAGTTAATTAGTATTCTGGTTAGTTAAATATTGTCTGTTTTTTATAAAATAATATAATAATTTGCAGCAGTGGCTTTTTGGGTCTATGAGCGAAAGCACGTTTTACCTACTTTGTGTGGAGTTGAGTGCAGGTGCTTTCAGGGTCTTCCTGTGAGGGCAACCAGAAGCATTTGACCATCATCACACAGGGTTTTCTTCTGCACCACTCTATGTTTCCAAAGGAACCTCTTTCTGAACAAGCTGGGTATCTTTTTTACTACTATACTGTCTAACTTTCTGTGTCTGCAATGACTCTCAATATTGCATGGAAATTTCCAACAGAATGAACCACTGATCTTTGTTGTTTCTATATGCATATGCTTAATGTCACCAGCCAACATCAAAGCACCACCAAGATTCTGCTCTTTTTGATTTTCAATAAAATCAGTTCCTATACAAACTATTAGCAGTATTACTGAAACTGATATCAGTTCTTATCCTCAGGCAACTGAAAGTGACGAATAGAAAGAAACAGATTATTATGTACAAAACTACTATAAATTATCCATCAGGTTTCAAAGTGCTGTATTTTTATTACACTGCCAATAAAGATTAATGCTTGAAAAAAAAAGTAGAAACTCACCTAGTTTTTCCCACACCCTACAAATGTTCTGTGTGTGCCCTCTTGGTCACATGACACATCCAAGCTATAGTCAAGTTCTGCCCACACCTTCTGTAGCATTTCAGCATCAATGGATATCACAGCAGTACTAGTACATTCCCTTAACTCTGTTGTAGGCTGTGGAATGTAAACATGGTCCTTAACAACATACCTCCAAAGTAGAAAGAGAAATGGCATCAGATCAGGAGACCTAAAGGACCATGCAAACAGAGCTACGCCATCCTGACCAGCACACACACTTCAGCTATGCATAAGTTCATCATTTAGGTAGTGAAAAAACATTGATGTTCCCACTGAGGGGAAAAGGGGGGGGGGGGATACAAAATTCCTGGAGTGTGTGTTTAGCTGTGGAAACAACCACAACAGCAACATATTCAGGAGATTTTTGCCAGCTATTGGAATTTTGCATAAGAAAGCAGGAAGCATTAGAGGATAATGGTTTTGTTACAAGTTTGGTATTAAATGATGAAGCAACATTCCATTTAACCATCTGGAAAGTTTAACATCAAAATATGAGTGTGTGGGGCAGTGAACAGCCTCGTTCAATTGTGCATCTTAAACTGAATTCACTGAAAGTGAATGTTTTCTGTGTGACATAACAGGCAAAGTTTTATGGGCAGTCACTACATAAATAATGAACTTCCACATTGCTGGATTGGCCCTGTTGGTAAGGATGACGTAGCTCTGTTCACATCACCCCCCCCCCCTTTTTTTTTTTACCTTCCGGAACCTCTGCTGAATTTACATATGTATCTTTAATGAGTATAATAATCCATCTCNTTTACGTCCCACCACAGACTACAACACCAACAGAGTTAAGGGAATGCACCAGTGCTGCTGTGATATTCATTGATGGTGAAATGCTACAGACAGTATTGGTATAACTTGACTATCACTTGGGCATGTGTCGTGTAACCCAGGGGGCACACAGAACATTTGTACGGTGTGAGAAAAACTTGGCAAGTTTCCACTTTTTTCCAAGCAACAATCTCAATTGTTAATGTAATTAATACTGTTGATGCACGTGTAAACAGATACAATTGCAACAGTAACTATCATAATAACTGCTATTGTGATAGCTACTATCATGGCATCAACCCGGCTTAACATCTGAGCCAAGCAATAGTTCTAACAAAACAACAGTATGACTTAGTTAAATTTCCACAGGACTGTGTATAGCATGTGAGAGCACATACCTCAGGGACTGCCTGAGCTGCAAACGAGCCCATTGCCATGACTGGTGCATCTGGCAGGTTCAGCCGCTTCTTCAATGCATCACTCAGCTGGGACACCTCCAACAAGTTCAACTGGGAAATATCTGATACTAGTTTTTCGATTTTTGGAGCGTAAACTTTTGCTTCTCCATCTGGCTGAGGAATCTGCAATGATGCTTGACTCTGAACTTCAGGTTGTGCCATTTGTACAGACAGAGAACTGTAATGCAAAACAAAAATAAATCTGAAGTTAAAATATTTTCATGAGACAGCAAGAAGGGGGAGGGAAACTAGGATTATTTTTCTCTGTCCGATAGAGGCGGAGTAAATTGATATTTACAATCCAGGAGTGTCTCAAAACAGCAGATATGAACACACATTACCATCAAAATTAGCATAAAAATGGTGCCATGAGTTGGCTTATGAAGCTATGCCTGACGAGACATTTAGCTTAGGCTGCCATAAAATGTGACATTCATTCTCAAATTAATATTTTAAAATTTAGACGTGCTCAGATTAAAATTATTCCTCAGAATTGCAGATATGAACACACATTACCCTCAAAATTAGCATTAAATCGAGGCCACAAATTTTTCTTAAAGTACAGTTCCAGAGACATTTTTTACAGTTTGCTAGAAAACAAAACATTATTCATTCTCGAAAAAGAATCTAAAAGATAGACGTTCCGATTAAACTTATTTTTCAGAACATCTCGTATGATCACACATTACCATCANCAGAGACATTTTTTACAGTTTGCTAGAAAACAAAACATTATTCATTCTCGAAAAAAGAATCTAAAAGATAGACGTTCCGATTAAACTTATTTTTCAGAACATCTCGTATGATCACACATTACCATCAAAAGTATCATAAAAACTTGGTTGCGAATCTGCCTACGATGGTGCGCCAATGACAGTAAAGTTTGCTAAGAATTAAGGCATTATTCATTCTCAAAACAAAAGCTAGATGTGTTCCGGTTAAAATTATTCAAAATGCAAACATGAACACAGTCAAAACACAAATATTATCTTCATTGTAAAACATAAGTAGTACGGCTACGAATCTTTCCACCACAGCTGTTATTCCAATCAAGAAAAAAGAAAACCAGTGAAAACATTTATGAATCCAATGCACATTTTTCTCACTTTTTCACTATTGTTTTATGTCATAGTAGGCACTGAAAAAGGGACATTTTCTAACTTGCAGTCCAGTACTAATGGAGGATATTTTAGCTGGGATTCTTTACTGTCTCCTTGGAAAAATGTGAGAGGCGAGAGGGAGAGGGTAGTTTAACGTCTTTCGTGAGAAGGAATTGCTTTGCTGTTCTTACGAGGCAACTATAATATTAAATTGCATATTGTTTTAATGGAGCATCATGGAAAATTTTCACGTGTGGAAATCACGTTCAAAATATAAAAACACATTGAAAGCTTTAACTTTACAGAAAGAATAAAACGTAATAAATATGTCGCTGTTTGTACAGATGCAAGTAAACACACTTGGTACATGTAAACATTTGTAGGCAAGTTAACCTCACACATGTATTTATATAAAATATATTCTTATACTACAAAAAACAAAGTTTAATGGCAGTCTTTTTAGACAACATACATTTCATCAAACATTCTAAACCCGTAACTGTTTCGAAATACATTTTTTATAAAACACACAAACTTACTGTTTGTAATCCTAATCACATCTGAACACGACGTGATGTATGACAAACCATGGACGATTACTTCACTAAAATCACAACCGTCTGCCACTAATACAAAATATCTTATGTGCAGAATCATTAATGTTTTCCAAAACAAACCAACTTAAACCTACGAATGTAAAATATTAGCAGTGCTTAAAAAAATTACTGCAAATGGCAGATCAAGCTATTTTACGAAGAGGTTTACAAGAGTTGATATTCGCTTCACTAAAGAAGAGACATTGAAAAGGCACGTAAAATAAACTATCCTGAATAAAAGCAAATACAAAAGTAATTAACTGCTGGTAGAATATTCCAACAACAGAGATTAAAGCTTATTTACAAATCAAGCAGTCGGTGCTGTGCCCCGTGGTTGCTACGTGCAGTTTTTCTTTGTGTACGGAGAATGGAATGCTAGACAGGCATGGCGAGTCACGAGGCACAAAACATCAGTTATCAATCAGGTGCATGCGCAGCTCTCTCTNGGAATGCTAGACAGGCATGGCGAGTCACGAGGCACAAAACATCAGTTATCAATCAGGTGCATGCGCAGCTCTCTCTGCTGCTAGAGGGAGGGCAGACTAGCTGCTTGGAAACAAAATAATTATATTGTTGCATGTGGGCAATTNTCTCTCTCTGCTGCTAGAGGGAGGGCAGACTAGCTGCTTGGAAACAAAATAATTATATTGTTGCATGTGGGCAATTCCACCTCATGGCGTCAGGGCGGTTGAGTTGCCATGCTTGGCCCACCCTCCCTGGCCCATCCCCTAGGTGTTCTGCCAGTGTCTGCCCAGCTATGTTGCCGGAGGGGTGGCACCACCACCCTTCACCCTCTGCTTAATTGATCGTGGCCGTGACACATTGTGCGAGCTTTCTGGATATTATCTTCTCCCCCTGGCATGAACCAGTGTGTGAAGATTGTTATCGATGGAGCGCTGGCCCTTATAAATAATGCAACTCCTGAGGGGGAAGGGGAGGTCAGCAGTCTGTGATAGCCACCTGGCAAAGTACAGTGAGCGGTGAACGAAGGAAGACAGACAGCGGAGACGAACGAAGACTGCGATGGATGAGTGTATGTTCGGTGGTGATGAGCAAAGCTGACAAGTGCTGCGGAGAGCGATTTACCCAACAAGTAGACCCAAAGGGAGTGCTCGGGGTGCTCTAGAAATTTCCAGACAGGAAAGACTGGTGATGTGATCTGAATGGACGTGTAATACCGACTTGAATGTAAATACTGGAACTGTCAAATAGCAAATATATCATTTTAATACCGGTAGTAATTCAGTAGGTTAGAAAACTATTTATAAAGACTGGTTCAAAGTGTTTTATTGTGTTAATTTCTGTGAGGTAAGGGATGATTATGTAAATATTAGCTATAAATAGCAAGTGATAGCCATTGTTGTTGTAGGATAGTAAGTTTGGAGTTTTTTTTTAATGTTTATAAATAAAACTAGGAAATAATTATTAACTTCTTTATTTAATTAAGACCCTGCATTCCTTACAGAACCTGGCTACGCCAACAGAGTTNTAGGAAATAATTATTAACTTCTTTATTTAATTAAGACCCTGCATTCCTTACAGAACCTGGCTACGCCAACAGAGTTTGGAAAATTGTAACACTGGCATTAGAAGTGCGATGTAATCTTTTTTTTTTAAACTAATAATTTTGTAAATAAAATTACATTAACTAGTAGAATAATTGTTGAAAAAAGAAAGCATANTAGGAAATAATTATTAACTTCTTTATTTAATTAAGACCCTGCATTCCTTACAGAACCTGGCTACGCCAACAGAGTTCGGAAAATTGTAACACTGGTATTAGAAGTGCGATGTAATTTTTTTTTTTAAACTAATAATTTTGTAAATAAAATTACATTAACTAGTAGAATAATTGTTGAAAAAAGAAAGCATAGTAATAGTAAGCCACAAAATTAATACAAAGTTGTAAATATTAACAGGGAAAATGTCCACAGAAATAGAAGCACTGTGAACTTTGGTTGAAGGATTAAGTGGCCAACTAATGAATGTTACTGCAAGTGTTAAAGCTGAAATAAATAAATGAATCTGTAAATACTCTTATAAGTACGGTAGGGGTAATTTCAAAGAATAGCGACTTTTCCGAAAATCGGGAAAATAATACCTGAAAATGTTATATATGGCAGTTACTAGTCACATTTAATATGAATTTTATAGGGACTTCACGTAATTTGCAGTATATATCATGATATGTGATGGTGAGGACGGCTACTAATATTGGGGTGTTTATACTGTAAAACACGTGAAATTTCTTTCGGGCCGCAAAATAGTGTTTCATTCGAGAACATCTCTGGAAATCAAAAATATTTTACAAAACATTTGTCACAAGGTACGTTTTTGCCGGCACGCTAGGGTTATACAGGTNAATAGTGTTTCATTCGAGAACATCTCTGGAAATCAAAAATATTTTACAAAACATTTGTCAATAAATAAACGATGGTGCTCAAGCAGTCAGAATCTCACTTAATTCGTAAATGTAAAGAATAGTGGCTTTTCCGAAAAAAAAAAAAAGTCCCGAATAGTATATTTAGACTCGACTAATTACACTGAACCAATTTACTAGGGGCATTAACATATTATAATTACAAACCACGAAAATGATAGTGAGGAGGGCTATGAAGATCAGGGAAATTGTGGGGTTAAATCACTCAAAATACACCAACAAAAATATAAAAACACCTCAATTTAACATTTGTCCACCCAATTTCTTAATATGCGCCCACCTAACTTAACCTAACCCCACGATAAGTGAATCACTATTTTACATTTTAAATCCAACCTAGAATTTTTGTGTTATAATCTAACCTAGGATTGTAGGGTTTTAATCTAACCTAGGATTGTAGGGTTTTAATCTAACCTAGGATTGTAGCGTTTTAATCTAACCTAAGATTATAGGATTTTAATCCAACCTGGGATTTTACTCTAATCTAGGATTTTAGGGCTTTAAAGTAACAGTAAAATATACTGGAAGTATATGAATTAACTCACCTAGGTAGGCAGCTGGTACAATTTTCCCGCGGCAAGTAGGAAGTGGTGCATACGCTCGCGTTCGTCGTTGCAAAGCACCTTTCTAAATTTTTTACAGACACATGTCCTATCTGACCATTGACAGCTAAAAATATTCACTGTCCTCGGCCATTTCAACTACCGTCGTGCATGACTTGCACCATGATCTACTAAAAAATCAAACAGCGGCCAAAACAACATTAATTCAAGAGTAACACCCGCCACATAGACGACTGTCATGCACAGAAGCACTCGTACTTACACCCTCCATTCTTAAATCACACGCCTTCGCACGGTCGGATTCGGACGTCACAAATCACGTGCGCAGCAACACTCCACTCGGCACAAACCGCACTGTATCGCAACTAACCTACGGTAACGTCTACACATCCACAGCCAGTAAACAAATGTGAATCGGCCGTGACGGCCGATTCACATTTGTTTACATTACTACAGCATTACAGGAATAAACATCATGGCGTCCGACATAAACAAAGCGCCAAACTCCTAGTGTATTATCTATTTTATTTTCAACGTTCTGCTTATTTTATCATTACGTCCTCCTAAATATGAAACAGGTAAGGTGTGCAAAAGCAATTTATATAACTTTTGTGGGTCTGCTGTGTCTCCTTCAAAAAAGCCGCTATTCTTTACAATTACCGTAGAATAAATACACATATAGTATATCATACAAAAAGACGTTCACAGTTGGTGTTTATAACAGTTGACATGCATGGCCATGACACATTCCAATACATTCGGCGACCAATGATGCAGAGACAGGAGACAAATGTGCATCGAAATTGGTTCACGTCACAGTTGTATGGTGGGAATGTGCTCGAATTCAGTGTACCGTGTGAATTTGACTGTGCGGAGGTTTGTGATGTACTAGAGCTGTTACGCGTGTTTTATTGCAATTCATTCTGTTTGACGTGTTACATCAAATTATTGTGCAAAAATACAAGTGTTTCTGTTCCATTATGTCCATAGAAAATGTTAAAATATAATAATTGTGTGGTAATTTGAGTGACTATGGAGTTTTGGCAAACTGAATAGACGTTAATGTGTCGGGCTTAATCATCTAGGAGATATGATCACCGCTTCAATGGGTGAGTAACATAATACATTTGGAGGTGAATCATAGGGGTGGATGACCCGACGCGAGCTTACTTATTATGGTTTTCATAACAAACTATCTCGTGTCTGCACCCATCTCCCCCTGTATTCATATATTGTGAAGGTTAGGTTTAGTCAGGTTAGATCTTCTTGCATTTAACGTAGTTAAGGAACCTTTAATTACACATAATTTACATAACCTTTACATGTTTTACCCCACAATTTCCGTGATCTTCATAGCGTTCCCCACTATCGTATTTGTGGTTTGTATTGATAATATGTTGATGCCCCTAGTAAATTTGTGTTCTGTATAATTAGTAGAGTGGAATTATACCACTGTCCGTGAATTTTTCTTTTGTTTTCGGAAAAGTCACCATTCTTTACAATTACCGAAAATAGACAGCGTGACTGAAAATGTAGACCAAAACATAGAATGTGTTGGCGAGTTAGTGATTAATAAAACTGATTGTGTGGAGAAAAAATTTATAGTGTGAGTAAAAAGATTGACAGTGTCTAGTGTAATATTAAACACGAGGTGAGTGCCCTTAAAAAGGAATAGCAGGAGTTCCTACAGCAGCAGAGCAGAAGATACTTGGAGCCAGCATCTGAAGAAAGACTGAGCTCAAACCACCACTGATCCAACGAATGTGGGCAGAGAGGTAGAGGTCACCGCCAATACAGCTGTCACAAGGGAGGACCCGCAGTTTTCCAGTGTGGGTACGCCTCTGCCCAGGGTGGGTAAAGTTGTCGCAACTAAACCCACCCTCTATGATGGACACCTTGGTGCGAACAGCAGTACGTGTTAGAGATTGTTGCTGCCCTGAATGGCTGGACTGATGAGCAGCAGGCGTACTAACTCCGGCTGTATTGAGGAGACTTGAACCTAGCATATTGCAGTCCCTGCCAGATAAACGTCAACTGGAGTACTCCACCTGGTATCGGACTTGGAGATGCAAGTGAAGTATAAGATGTACACTTCTCGCGTACTTGCTGTAAATGTGCCACCATTTTGAGGAGTAATTTGTAGGTTACTAATTGATAGACATAATTTTTTTAATTTAAATTTTAGTAGGGCTACCTTACTGCTTGGTAGCTTAGAATTTTGAACTATGTAAATAAAAAAGTAAATAAAGAATGCCCCAAACAATAAATTTGCACCAGGCCTACAAAAGCTGGTAAAACAAGCAAGCTCACGTACAATCAGCAAGACAATAAAAGTTATGTAAATAAAATTGAAATATTACTTAATGCTTTATTTAACCTTATAAAGCTCTGCAATTAAGTTCTTTGTATGAATACACATTCATTAAAAGTTATTAGTTGGCTAATAGATGTTGCCGAAGCCAACCAGACTACCTGTCCGAATTCATCAAATTTGGTGCCACGGGTAAGTAAAGTATGCAAGCATGCAAGTACATACCTGAATTCGGACACAGCCTAAGGCCTGGCACACACGTTCTGGTATACCAGTGAGGTTTACACAGGTAAACCGGAGCGTGTGTGCCAGCCGCTGCAAGCCAAACTGCAAAGGCGTAGCGACCTGCGCAGGCGATCAGAGAAGAATCAAAATTCAATTCTTTCTACCTGCGCATGTGTGTGTCACTCTGGCACGCCTGTACAGGTTTTAGGTTAGTTGTGGCTAGTTCCTTGAGTAGAGCCCGTCTGTCGTCTTTGTATTTACGTGTACTATAGTGTTAACTAATGACTACGCGTACGATAGTCTGAGTGACTTTTGTGATCATCATGTCAAGCCCAAAACAGAACCAAGTGATAGAAGAGTTTATCTAAATATATAGGTGGGTTGAAAAGTAAAGAGTACCACGACCGTGAAAAGAGAGATGCAGCCTATGAAAGACTTGTGATTAAATTAAAGGAGTTAGAACCTAATGCTACAAAAAAATCTGCAGTTAAAAAAATAAATAATTTAACAAGTAATGTATGTAAAGAGAAGAAGAAATGTGACATGTCCATGAAATCTGGAGCTTCAACAGACGTCTACACATCAAAATTGTGCTACTTAGATTTGTTCGATTTTCTTGGCGATCAAGATACTCCTGGTGCATCTGTGTCAAACTTGGATGACAAGGATGGAAGTGAGATTGATGAAGTACTCAGATTTGTTATAATACTCATATAATTTAATTAAACTACATTTTGTATTTACAAATTGAAGGTTTATAGTTAGTGTCCATACTTTTTACTAATTAATGCAAAATGTTTTGAACTGTACTAATTATTTATTTACTAACGCCAAACCTCTTCTTTTAGTCTATTTTTTGTTTCGAAGGACCCAATTATCTTGCCATGGAGCTTTGCCTTCATTCATGAAGTAGGAAGTGAATTCATTTCTAAGCTGTTTAGCAGCAGAAGTTATGTTCCCTTGGTTTAGACGTTTCAATGGGATAATATTCGATTCCGAGGTATCTAAACCTGCAATAGCAGTAGTTCAATCGTAATTCTCCTGATAGGTACTGTTTGGAGGAGCGTAAAAGGTTGGATGTTGTTCCATCAAAAAATTATGCAATGCACACATTGCCTTCACCACTTTTGTTATGTTTTCTGGTTCCAAATTTATTTGAGTATGGAATATACAAAATCTGGATGCAGGTATTCCAAAACTATTTTCGACAACGTGTCTTGTTCTTGAAATGCTGTAGTTGTAAATTTCTTTACTAGCTGAATCTAGTTGTGCTTGTCGAAAAGGCTTCATAATATTAATTGTAAGAGGAAAGGCGTCATAAGCCACAAAAACGTACGGGACATTTTCGAAGTTTTCCGTAACATTGCATGGCTTTGGAAGTTTGAGCTCATTACCCTCTAACTTTTCACAAAATTTAGTATTCTGAAGAACACCTCCATCAGAAACAGTCCATTAGTTCCAAAATCCACTAAAAGGAACAAATAGCTGGCATCCACTGTTGCAAGGCATCCACTGTTGCAAGAAGTACCATACTGGGTCTACCTTTGTAGTTGAAGTAAAAAGATCCAGAATTCGCTGGGGGAACTATANCACTGTTGCAAGGCATCCACTGTTGCAAGAAGTACCATACTGGGTCTACCTTTGTAGTTGAAGTAAAAAGATCCAGATTTCGGGGGGGAACTATATCTATATGTTTACCATCCATGGCACCAAGACAGTGTGGGAAATTCCATCTGTCTTCAAATGTTTTAGCAATAACTTTCCATTTCTCAGCGGAATCAGGAAACTGTAACAAAAGCAAATTAATAATATGGTTTCACAGTGTGGATGTATAGCTATGATGATTAGAGCAGGCATTATAAATTTGGTTTTATAAGTAAAATAAAAATGACATTTAAAATAACACAAAACCAATGCTTGTTTAAAAAAGTTTGTTATAAATAGAATAAGAAATAGAATTTTAAAATAGTACAGTACCACTACTTTTTTAACAGTTTTTAACAAGGTTTGCTTTATTTTTATCTTCTATTTTTGTCTTATTTTAAATTGTATTCCTGATCTAAACAATAAAACCAGGGTAAATTACTTTTAGGGTCTAATAATATACTTCTTTCAGGAGGGAATCGAGAATCCTGCCCCACAAACACCCCGCAATGAAGAACCCTCCGAGAAAAAATGGAATCCTCCAAATCATGCAAGACCGAATTCAGTTTAACGTGCGGTACTCCAGATATCACGACCTAATTTGGCAAAAAAAAAGAAAAAAAAGGAAAACTAAGGAATTTACCAATGATGTCCTGCTATCAGTGAGAAATCATTTTAAAAAGTTTTCACCCCAAGATGACAGGTATGATCTAATGGGAAAATCTATTGCAATGAGAATTAGGTCATTGGAAAAACGCCAGCGTTTGATTGTTGAAAAAATAATCAATGATCTCCTATTTGAAGCTGAAATGGGAATGCTTTACGTGCCAACGAGTTCATACAGCTCCGAATATCTAAGCAGTCCCAGCTCAAGTAGGAGCTCACCAAGTCCTTTCGCAGGTGCTTCATATGATCAATGTACAAACAAACGACTGCAGGATTTATAACCAATGAAAAACTTCCACTTCCACACTCAATGGCTACCTACTTAGCTAACTTTAATATTATTTGATTTTTGAGGCATTTTGAATTTTTTCTATGCTCTTAATTGACCAATACTACCAAATCTTCAATTATTTTTCTAATTTCATCTATTATTCATTATTATGCCTCTGTTACAATTTTGTCTTTGAACTGTAAAAACAGTTATTAAGAATACAAAACTTTAAAACAATGGTGTGTATTTATTACACATACCTGAAGATACAATTTTTTCAGCACATTGTAGATGGCTTCACATGTCTCCGGAATTATTTTGCCAAGAGCTTGGGGGCGATATTATAGTAGAATACTTGAGACATTCGTACGATCGACCAGTTGCAAGAAACCTCAAAGTAGCTGTCAGTCTGTAATGGGGAGAAATAGAAGTTCTCATAACTGTATTATTTTTTTGTATTAGAGGAGTTACATGTGACAACAGTTTTTGGTAGACTTCTTCATTCATCCGCAAATAATTACGATGATCTGAACTTCACTCTTTTAGTAATCTTGTATGAGTATATTCATTTCATTGTAAGTCAATCTTTACACCAGGTTTTGCGTTTTCGCTTCTTTTTACACTTCATGGCCACTAACAAACCGACTAAAGCGATCGCGTCTTCTTGTTTGCTCGCCATCTCTCGACTGAGTTAAAATCTTCCGGTTTACCGTAGCGTGTGTGTGCTCTAGCCTGCACAGGTACACCTTTCCGGTTTACCTGTGCAGGTGTACCTGACAGGTATATCGAAACGTGTGTGCCGGGCCTAAGAGCCGGAAAACCTCTTAATTGAACAAATCGCAGAGAAAAGAGAAAAACAGCACCAAGAAGATGTAAACATCAAGCTGGTATCTTACGTACCTTCTCGACAATGATCTGCAATGTCGAACACTGCGCCGGAGAAAAATATTTAGGCTCTGCATTTTATTAAAACCAATGCCACCCAACAAACAACACACGTTGTTTTCTTCACTTAGTTTGTTTTATTTCTTATGCACTACGCCATAGAAAAGGGAGGAGGTATAGAATATAAATGCCATTCCAAATTAAGTCAGGCACACAAGCGACAACTGGGGGCCGGGCCAGAAACTACGATACATTTCGGAAAAGTAAAGGTAGTTTCGAGGAGTCGCAGAAAAATTGGTACGACTTCTAAAGACCCTTTCACACAATTAAAGATATCATCAAATTACCTTTAACTATCATTGAATTCAATTCATTCAAAGCTATATGACGACATAATCACGACGATTTTCTCATTCAATGTCTTGAATGTCTAGTTTTCGTTTTAGATTTTCGTATTGAACATTTTCTATATATCCTGAATCCAAAATTTAAATCACATTATCGCAGCTTATCTGACAGCATTGATTGAAGTAATCTCATAAAATTGTGAGCGCGCATGTAAAATGTTTACAAAATAAGGACCCATATTATTTTAAAAACAAATTGTACAATAAAATGAAATCAGTCGGAGTTTAACCAATTATAATCGTATCGTGCAAGAGTCGTATATTATTTTAAAAATTTCCTATATGTATTTTTTTAAATGGTTTAATAAAAAAGTTTGTGGTAAATTTTTTACTAGAGACTTGAAAGCTTTTATAATGCAATTAATTGAATGGGAAATAAATTACTTTCTAGATCAATAAATCTGATACAACAAATATTTAACCATGTGAGGCCTATAATAACAAAAACTTTCTCTTTCAATTTCTTAAATGTCTCGTTTCTTTCAAGGTTAAAGTTGTGTACATGTTCTATATTCATATATCCAAAATTTTAAACCACCAATCACAGTTATTATGGCAATTTCAATTGAAGTAATGTCAATATAAAATATTTTGTATGCCCACATTTAGGCAGTGTCCGAATCGACACGTTTAGATTCTAAAAGTTAACGTGACGAAAATTAGTAGACTAAACTGTTGATGTATTTCGTCTTTTAGTATTATTATGTTTTTGATATTTTGTGGACAATTATTCTTAACAGGGATACAGGAGCGTAACAAGTTGACGTGAGTAGTCTGGCACGTCCACTGTCAAAACATCATCGGTTCACAGACGCTGCACCAGTGCGGCCCGTGGAACACATACACGTCGTGCGTCCCGAAGCGTGTCCGCATCGTTTACTTGGGAACAGGTCATGGCCCGATACCGAGTGATACAACCGAGTGCCTCTGTGGTGTTCTTAGAGAGAACTGTGTAATTAGGATAGGAATAAAGTGTTAGAATGTGTAATAATTACCCTTAGAATTTATCGCACATGGGCAAATGTTCATGAAATTTGTCCTTAAAGGATTGGGAACTAATCGCATAATAAATGCATGCCACGTGCATATTTAATGAGGTGAAGAGTAGCAAGACTAAGGTATTTGAAGTGTTCTATGTAATTTTCCGAAAGCAATTGTGTATCTAATTGAGCCAATTTTAGTGACATGGGAAATAATTAGTCTTTCTTTCAACCTGATCGCTCCGGTGGTAGAGTTCCCCAAAGCTTAACAGACCTAAATTTATCACATGCTCGGCAAAGCGTCACATAATCATGTTTGTATGAAAATTAGTGCTTAATTAAGAACTCTTAACTCTCTGCACGATTAAGAAAACTCACCCAGAACATTTCAGTGTTTTAAGTTAATGTATTTCAAGTTCTATGTTAATGAGGTCAGTTAATTAAATTACCTCGCGGGGTAGCGTGAGCTCTCGGCAAGGACGCCGCTCGTTCGCGCCATCTCCGACAGTCTGATTCCACGGGTTTTAAGTACTGCACGTGCGACGCATCGCGGGGTATTTTCATACTTTGTTCGAAATACTTAACTGCAATAGATTAAATAATTTACTGGAAGTTTTATTTAGTTTACCGAGTCTTCCCCACGTTCGCAGCACCCCTCCGTCAGCTCAATTTACCGACACAGGAGGTTTAATTACTCTCGTAAGTTTTCGCGCCATTCTTGGCCTTATTGTACAGTAACATCCACTAGCAGGCCCTGTGAGTCAGGTCCGCTTTAAGTTGTATTGCCTACATGTAACTGTGTACACTATTCGGCAATATAATTTATTTTAGTTAACAGAAACTTGTGAGTTCTCATAGTGTTGTATTTCGGGTCCTGGCCCTATCCAGGAAGTCATCGACACTTGAAGGAGGCATCCTTCATTTATAAAGTAGAAGGTAATACTAAGGTGGGCTGGGGACCCTGAATACCCCAGCTATATATTACGTTTTTCTGTAAATTTATAGTGTGTCAGGGGATACAGCTTCGTGGTCGTTCGACCAACGATCCTGAGAACTGTGATTTCGTGCTCACGCAGTGAGCTGGCACCCATTCTATTCTAAATAAGAATATTGTGTATTATTCTGACTTTTTCTTAACATAGTCCCCGGACGATGTCCGTATTATCATCCACGACCTCTCAGGTAACGTTATAGTGATGAAAATGAATAAGATAACAGTTTTCGAAAATTACATATAATTTCCGTTCGGCCTCGCCAATGGGCGATTCCAAGTGTTCCAGCTTCGTTGGGTTCGACAAGTACATCCCTGAAAAAGGGTGTGGTTAGCCACGCTCGATTTAGATTTAAATAAAAAAACTACATTAAATTGGTTGTCTACTGTATTTGTGATACTTTTGGTATCTTCTGGATTTAATTCCTCACTNATAAAAAAACTACATTAAATTGGTTGTCTACTGTATTTGTGATACTTTTGGTATCTTCTGGATTTAATTCCTCACTGTTTAATCGCACTCGGGGTCACGTAGCACTGATTTCCTAGCCAGCAGGCCGGTCGATTTCATGTAGTTGGGGAGGACGCCAACCATATCAGCGCGAGCTGCACAGACGCTCCCTCTGATCGATGGGGCACCTGACGGTGTGGCATTCGGGGGGACACCGAGTTCGACTGCTTGTTATTTTATTCCCAGATTTACATTCGGACATAAATATAGCAAGATGGTCACTTGAATCACATAGTACATGACGAAGAGGCGGGTGTGTCCTTCTTGGCCAGGGGTTCCCTTCGTCCCAGTGTTGGCTAGGTGGTGTGACTGTAATGGTGCAAGTGGTCACGAGAGCACACGTAGAAGTCTGGTTCACGTCAACTTTTGAATTTGGACGATGCATTCATGTCTTTGGTGAAGCTTTAATAAATAAACAGTTATGTCTCTGAAGTTATGTTAGTTTTTGCTTATTAGAGAATTTTTATGGCTGGTAATTATTATTATTAGTGATGGTTTGTTGGGTTTTTCGGCTGTGATGTCTTCCTTCATTATTTGGTCGTCCGTCCTGGCAGTGTTGTGCTCAGCGAGTTAGAGGATATGTTTGTGATCCTGTATTTTACTGTTTTCCCCTNGTCGTCCGTCCTGGCAGTGTTGTGCTCAGCGAGTTAGAGGATATGTTTGTGATCCTGTATTTTACTGTTTTCCCCTTGATTCCTGTTCCTCCTTTTTCCAGGTGCTGGGATGCACTGTTTGTCATCGTCAGTGTCCGAGTTTTGTAATTGTGCTTTTGTCTGTTTTCCTAGGGAGTGTTGCGATATTTGCTGTGAATGGTACCCTGCATCANAGAGTTTTGTAATTGTGCTTTTGTCTGTTTTCCTAGGGAGTGTTGCGATATTTGCTGTGAATGGTACCCTGCATCACTCTGCTAGGGACCCTTAATATGCAGAGGGTCTAGCCCCACAGAGGGTGTGTCCCCTAGAGTGAGATCCGACTCGGAGAGTAAGTTGTATCTGGGCGAACACGACCTGCCTGCTTTTTACTTGGAGTTGCCACTGACCTAGGTCAGGCTATGCCAAGGTGACGAATTTTGAATGTGAAAGGCAGAGACAACCAGTAAGAAACTCGTGCTTAGTCTGTTATACAGGAAGCAAAGGAACACCTAATTGTCAAGGATGCAAAAACTCCCATTTTTTAATGGACTTCCAAAGATTCACAAAGAAGATACACCTCTCCAACCAACAGTTAGTGCAATAGGTTCTCCAACTCATTCACTAGCCAAATACCTGAACAGATTAATTCAACCCATCATTCCCATTCCAACCCCTCACATTCAAAATTCGTCAGAGTTTGTTGAAATCTACCAACAAAATTCTTTTCAACCCAATGAGATCCTAGTCAGCTTCATTGTAATCACCCTCTTCTCCAAAGTACCTGACCATGAAGCTCTTTAAATTCTCCTACACCACCTTGGAAAAGACAACCTTAGCAGACACATTGTGAAACTCACCGAACATTGTGGATTTTCAACACACGTGCAATAAGAAGGGACTGCCATGGGTTCACCGCTTTCTCCTCTCTTGGTCAACATCTTCATAGCAGACTTCAAGGAAAAAGCAATCCGTACCAGCCAATACAAACCAAAGTGCTGGTACAAGTATGTCGGTGACACCTTCACCATCTGGAGCCATGGATGAGAGAAACTTCAAGATTTCCTAACACATCTGAACAACATCCACCTGAACATTCAGAAGGTTGCTACAGGTACCCACTAAAAACATTCCCTGACTTTCCTATCTAATAGGCATACTAACACTAAAATAAGGAAATCCCACATACAGCGCTATTAAAATGTTTGATAAATACATAAAACCAAACTCTTGCATGCCACAAATTCTTCCTAGGTAACACAAGACAATANTATTAAAATGTTTGATAAATACATAAAACCAAACTCTTGCATGCCACAAATTCTTCCTAGGTAACACAAGACAATACTCACATTAACTCATTTCAAGTAATATATATATCTAGGCCTACCATTAAAAAAATTCCAGTATTAATTAATGATCGTTGGTTGAAAAATAATTAAATGAATTTTCAGATTACTTCTTACTGGCTTCAGATTATGCAGAGGAGAACAAAATTAAAGTTAATCTCAAATTTNAAATGAATTTTCAGATTACTTCTTACTGGCTTCAGATTATGCAGAGGAGAACAAAATTAAAGTTAATCTCAAATTTTTCAAAGATAAAAAGAAAAACATAAAAATTATCCTGAAAACCACTTGAGCATAATAAATAGGCCTATGTAAATTTTTAGCAGATTGGAGGACACAGCACTAAAAATTGCATTACTACAAGTAACTGCCAGTACCACAGATCTTCCTAATCTCTTCATTGATTGCATCGGTCTCCCGTAGCTTTTATAGTTAAATTTTGCTGTTAATAGAGCTAATTATTAAAATAAAACATGATTCTTATAAAACCTTTTAACTATTAAAAAAAATCAACCATGAAAGGTATACAAAAATATTAACTTCACGCTGTACGCTACATGCATACTGCTTTCTGACAAACATGTTGCTGTAACTAATAATACGACCTACCACACTTTTTTCGCAAGACAGAGTAGTGTAAAGTAATATTAAAAGGTCTGCGGGACTGATCCCCCTTTTTTTTTGTTAAAGTCGCAGCACTGTGTGAACAAAGTCCGATGTTTGAAGGTTTATAGCAAAGAATTGTGGACGAGTCCCCCAGGACCATTTACTATTACTTTATATTACTCTGTTTTGCAAATAAAGTGTAGTAGGTTCTATTAACCTACATAGCTTTATTTTAATTTTATAAGCCTCTGAACATGTGACTTTGGCAAGACGTGAAGCAAACAATGCGGAAATTACAATTTTCCAGAAATTTTTCCTTTTTTCCTGGACACTTTTCCCAAAAATCTCCGACCATTTCTAATTCCCTGACTTTTCCCGGTTTTCTATACCTGTAGCAACCCTGATTCAGTTCATAATGTAAGTGGAAAATGATGGAAAACTGCCTTTTCTGGATGTACTAGTTACAANGTAGCAACCCTGATTCAGTTCATAATGTAAGTGGAAAATGATGGAAAACTGCCTTTTCTGGATGTACTAGTTACAACGGAAGAGGATAACAATAAGGTATATTGGAAGCCAACACACACAGACAGATATATACAGGCAAACTCACACCAGCCGTTATCACAGAAGAGCACTGATATTTCAACCCTGATACACAGGGCCAGGATGATTTGAGAGGAGTCCACTCTTAAGAAAGAGATTAATCACCTCANGATATTTCAACCCTGATACACAGGGCCAGGATGATTTGAGAGGAGTCCACTCTTAAGAAAGAGATTAATCACCTCACAACCTTCCTTCAAGCAAATGGCTACTCCAAAATGGAAATAAACAGAGCCATGAAGCCACCTCCAAGCTAAAAGAACACAGAAAAGCATTCCAACAAAGCTGTAATCCCCCACATAAAAGGAACTTCTGACCAGCTGGCTCGATTTTCACAAAAAAACTATATATATATACAATTTTGAAACCGATAAACAAGATAGAAAGTGCTCTCACTTCAGTAAAATACAAGACTCCAGCAGAAGACCTAGCTGGTGTATACAGAGTTCTCTGCTCTTGCAGCAAGATTTACATAGGACAAACTGATAGGATAGTCATCACCAGGATTAAGGAACATTATCAGGGACTACAAACAAGTAAATATTTGGTCAGCCATAGCAGAACACTTTGTTACAACTACCCACAGTATTGAATTTGACAAATACAGTACAATAGCCAATGTCCTAAACTACAAGAAAAGATACGTACGAGATGCCATTAAAATATTAAAACATCCCGCCAACATTAACAGGGAAGATTGATTTAAACTGAGTAATATCTGGGCACCACTTTTCAAAAACAACCAAAACAAGCTGGAACAAATTACAGAGGCGAGCTCATCCTTGATTGGGCAACCAACTCAGCCAACCAGGAGGGAAGAAGACTGGGATTGGACAAACAATCCGGCCAATCAGGAATCACTCCTGCACAGCCAGATATATAAGGGCAGGAAGGCTGCACAGAGGTAATAAGTTACAGCTGTTACTTACCGCAGAGGATGGAGACTGCAATGTCTACCGAAATGTCGAAAAAAACAACTTTGATGTGGCTACAACCCAGAAGGCTACATACAACCCATTAAGAATTATGAAAAATTATTTCAACCTACCAAAAAAAAAGGACAATTTAAAAAAAAAGGTTAACATGGTATGTAGACAGTAACTTACAATACCTAAAATGTGGATGTGTCAGCATAAATGAAGACTTCTGGTAACCCTACATGTAGTTTAATACAAACATAAATTGGCACATCAAGAGTAATGTTGGCAGCAATTTATGAAAATAGCAGTCTACATACAAAAGTCTTATTAATGAAAAACATATTTTAAACAAGGACATTCCAAGTGTATAGGAGGCCACTGTGTAGTAGTCAGAGTAGTCGCCTTCCACAAAGCTGAACCGGGTTTGGTTCCCGGTGGAGGTTACCAAAATTTTTGCACGAGGGAAATGTGATGGATATTGCAGTTGACTGAAAGGTCTCGCTGGGGTCCTGCTGTTTCTCCAACCCTTGCATTCCACCACTGCTTCATTTTTATCTTGTTTCACCCTCGCCGGCATTTGATACCTCGCTGTTAAGTGCCAAACAAAACCTCTCAATTCTATNCATTTTTATCTTGTTTCACCCTCGCCGGCATTTGATACCTCGCTGTTAAGTGCCAAACAAAACCTCTCAATTCTATCAAAGTGTTTAATCAACCACAAAACAATAATACTTTGTGACAGTTAACTATAAATTCATATCCCAAGTTTATTTTACTTTTTTGGAACTTAAGTTCTATCAGGATGGTAGTGGATCAGCAGCAAAAATTAATTTAACTGTATTTTATAAACACATTTATTTTCTCATTAAAACTGCTTTGTTTCTAAGCAATTAACATCACTGATGCATTAAATGTTTAAACAAGAAGGTGCTTTGAAATCCCTACCAGGTGTTATTAAGTTAATACACATGTATTTTTGTGTAATTTTTGCTTATTGCAAAAATAAGCATTACAATTTGTTGATTTTTCTTTTATATTTAGTTTTTTGTTGTTTACCATTATCATGTCATGAAACACTGACTAGCTTATTCCATTCATTTGATACTCTCTAAATTTTTTTACATGCTTGCTGGGAAATTTTGATTCTTGCTAATGCACTACATTTGCTAAATTAAAATAAGTTTGAGTTTTTACATTTTTATTATGTAATACAGTACAATGTTGTTAACTTGCTAACTGTAATACTTCACAAATGTCCGTTACAATATTTTCAAATTAGTCATTTTCTTTATAAAACATATGCCATTTAACCCAATAATTAGATAGTGTCAGGTACATCTATCAAATACATAGCTCAGAAGAAAGTTGTGGCAACATGGAAACCGTATCAATAATGATCTTGGCTTCCCCAAAGAGTTATAGAGATGGCAGTATCACAAATGTGTTAAAGGCTGTTCACGAGTAAGCACTTTTGAAATCAACCTTAGAAAAAAGTCACTGCTCCTACCTGCACATATTTTAACGGGCGCACTGAGTGACATGCGACCAGTAAAGTTGGTAACAATAGAGGGAAAGTAGTTCCATATCTTAAAGTTGAATAGAAAGTGTTAGGCAGCAATTTTGTAATAACTTAAATTAGTACTTCCACTTTGTTTTTTTTATGCATTAAAGTGTAAAAATGAGCAAATTTGTAAAATATTTACTTTTCTAATGATTTCACAGTTTTACTTGACCGACGCTAGAATAAAGTGATGAGACCCATGCCAATGTTAAGTTTACGTAATTTGTAAGAATACACAATGTGCATACAAGTAGATCTCAAGCAGGGCTTTCAAAAGTGCTAATTTTAACATGAACAGCCTATAACAAATATCCAGTCAAATTAATAACATATGGATCAAGCATATAAATGAAGCTTTAACAAAATGAATAATAATGCAAGAGAGCCATAAGCATCTACAAGACATTTCAAGAACTCAGAACATTATAACATATTAAAGAACCTGAAAAGAGTTGTAAATGAAATGAAGACAACTTATTTTAAGCCAATAAATTAATTCTGACTCTAGTAAAAGACATCTGTACATTTATTTACATTAACATACAATATGATCATTAATACAAATGTAAACATAGTTACACATATTTACATATAAAAACAGTAAATTCTTAATTTACATTTATTACATCTATGAAACATTTTTTAAATTAAGTTATATAACCTAGGTATGACAGAAAAACTTTATATATATTTAACAAACATCATAACTCCTTAAAAAAACTGAAACGGGTAACAATAGAATCTGTGGGGTACTAAAAATGTATTTAAATGATTATTTAACACATATTATGTAACAAAATTCTTTGAATATGGTTTTCTATTTATAAATTTTAGTTTTTACCTTAGCACCGATATAATTCTCTAAAAAAAAACTTACACTAAGTATGTATAATATATGCTTTTGCAATACATTTTTGTGACTAGTAAAATGTTTTTTTCTAACACAGTCAAATGATTTGTACAAAGGCAGGAGCTCGTACTACAGTGTACATTAATAATACTGAATGTAAAAAATCATAACAAACAACGAACTACAAAGATACAATTGCACATGCACTCAAAGTTACTGATATAACAAAAGATTTCTACTTGAGTTTTACACAGACAAAATGTAAACTTCACTGCCTGTGAGCACAGCCCTATAGCCCCAGACCATCACAGGGGGAAGGCCAGAACCCAGCATCAGTGGGATAATATTTTTAACAATATTTTAGAGGCTGCAGCAGTAATAAATCAAGCAGATGCTGATAAGGTCCTGCACTGCTTCAGGGCAAGATACGGCTTGCTCATTTCCAACCCCTGTTCTTCCATTAGCAAGATATATCATATGCCCAGTAAAATACTGTTGTAAGTAGAATGCCATAGTTGTTAGAGAAACACACAAAGTATATTATGTGCATTAATAAATAATTGTAATTATATATAAATAATGGCTATTAAAACATTAAACATAAATTATATTAGTTTACTGTGAGTGAGTTTTTTTAAACAACTGTGTACATAATAAAGTAAAAAAGCCAATATTTTGACTTTGACACTATTTTACTGGGGGTAAAAGCAATATTTCACAGGAACCATATTTTTCATTTCAGTAGCAAGTTTGCCTTGAGCAGTACGTCTGCCTACTGATAGACTAATATGCAACAGTTCACAAACTACCAATCAGTTGTTTTCACAACCAATGAGGTACCCTAAAGTAGTTTTATTTTAGTGCTCATCCAGTTGGTGCTATAGTAGCTGTCCTCACAGCTAGGTATGAAGGGCAAACCGCATCCACACCTTGTCAGACAATTACGGTTCTGAATCACATGTCATCACTCTGCTTTGTAGCATATAGGACTTGTCGGGGTAGCAGCTGTTGGAGTGTTCAAATGCTAACAAAAACATTCTGGTACCTCAAACTGTATTTAATCCCATAGATGGTTGGGGCCCACACCGGCTATTCCCTTTCCTCAAGTGTAACCTCCTCCTACCCCCAATGAGAAACTCCTGACCAGTGACATACATTACTATTGCTTAGAGGGATGGTTATCCCCTCTGAAATGTGGAGTTGCCCATCTGAGACCAACTGAGTTCAACCCGGTCAAACAGGTAGTGATTAAAGCTGATGATACCCAGACAGGTTAAGCACCCCAAAGGACAGTGGCTGACAGTGCATGCAATACAAATACAATCCACAGTTCTCGCTCTCGGCCATGAGATCTTAACTACCACAAGCCACTAGTTCCTAAGCATATCTCCTAAGTGGAATATGTAGCTGACAAATTAAATAGCCAATAATCTGTAATGATGCAATATATTAATTATCGGGATACTTGGTTAAATTTCTTTCGTTTTGCGAGGCTTCGTAATATTTTATTGAGATTCAAAATTAAAGCCATGGTAGAATGTTTATGGGGCATATACGTTTGCCCTTTCAGGAAATCTTGGTTTTTGTTGTGTGTCAGCATTAGTAGATAGAAACTTTCCGAACTGCAGTCAACAGTTTTTGTTCTAGAAGGTTTGATTATTTTTTACCAACGATGAAGTTTGGATGGCTATGCAGTTCGTCGGCGTGGCGTGGGAAGGGATGCCGGCCCACGCCATGCCCTTTTTTGGTTACGTTTTGGTACCTTGGGGCGAGGAGTGGGGATAGGCACGCGGCGACAAAACCCTGGGTGCCTATCCCGCGATTGGTATACAGAAATCAGTAGACAACCAGCACTCGCCGAGGCCGCGTCGGGCGTGGCAAATAACCCCCACACCGGCAAACTTTATCTTGCTCGTTTATTTCTCCGCCGGTGTGGGAGGTCGCTGTTTTTGTATTTTTCTCTTGCGATGCGAGTTATAAGCGACATGGTTACTACTTAACCTACTGTGGCGCTGCTCTCTGCTTGTTTGTCTGTGAAGCTGTTCGTGACTCTGCATACCGGAAGATTGTATGAGAACTGTTGTATTTAAATAATAAATAAAAGTACAGAAAATAAACAAAAACTTAACTTTATTNCATTTTTATCTTGTTTCACCCTCGCCGGCATTTGATACCTCGCTGTTAAGTGCCAAACAAAACCTCTCAATTCTATTAAAGTGTTTAATCAACCACAAAACAATAATACTTTGTGACAGTTAACTATAAATTCATATCCCAAGTTTATTTTACTTTTTTGGAACTTAAGTTCCATCAGGTTGGTAGTGGATCAGCAGCAAAAATTAATTTAACTGTATTTTATAAACACATTATCTCATTAAAACTGCTTTGTTTCTAAGCAATTAACATCACTGATGCATTAAATGTTTAAACAAGAAGGTGCTTTGAAATCCCTACCAGGTGTTATTAAGTTAATACACATGTATTTTTGTGTAATTTTTGCTTATTGCAAAAATAAGCATTACAATTTGTTGATTTTTCTTTTATATTTAGTTTTTTGTTGTTTACCATTATCATGTCATGAAACACTGACTAGCTTATTCCATTCATTTGATACTCTCTAAATTTTTTTACATGCTTGCTGGGAAATTTTGATTCTTGCTAATGCACTACATTTGCTAAATTAAAATAAGTTTGAGTTTTTACATTTTTATTATGTAATACAGTACAATGTTGTTAACTTGCTAACTGTAATACTTCACAAATGTCCGTTACAATATTTTCAAATTAGTCATTTTCTTTATAAAACATATGCCATTTAACCCAATAATTAGATAGTGTCAGGTACATCTATCAAATACATAGCTCAGAAGAAAGTTGTGGCAACATGGAAACCGTATCAATAATGATCTTGGCTTCCTCAAAGAGTTATAGAGATGGCAGTATCACAAATGTGTTAAAGGCTGTTCACGATACAGTAAGCACTTTTGAAATCAACCTTAGAAAAAAGTCACTGCTCCTACCTGCATATATTTTAACGGGCGCACTGAATGACATGCGACCAGTAAAGTTGGTAACGATAGAGGGAAAGTAGTTCCATATCTTAAAGTTGAATAGAAAGTGTTAGGCAACAATTTTGTAATAACTTAAATTAGTACTTCCGCTTTGTTTTTTTTTTTACGCATTAAAGTGTAAAAATGAGCAAATTTGTAAAATATTTACTTTTCTAATGATTTCACAGTTTTACTTGACCGACGCTAGAATAAAGTGATGAGACCCATGCCAATGTTAAGTTTACGTAATTTGTAAGAATACACAATGTGCATACAAGTAGATCTCAAGCAGGGCTTTCAAAAGTGCTAATTTTAACATGAACAGCCTATAACAAATATCCAGTCAAATTAATAACATATGGATTAAGCATATAAATGAAGCTTTAACAAAATGAATAATAATGCAAGAGAGCCATAAGCATCTACAAGAGAGCCATAAGCATCTACAAGAGAGCCATAAGCATCTACAAGACATTTCAAGAACTCAGAACATTATAACATATTAAAGAACCTGAAAAGAGTTGTAAATGAAATGAAGACAACTTATTTTAAGCCAATAAATTAATTCTGACTCTAGTAAAAGACATCTGTACATTTATTTACATTAACATACAATATGATCATTAGTACAAATGTAAACATAGTTACACATATTTACATATAAAAACAGTCAATTCTTAATTTACATTTATTACATCTATGGAACATTTTTTAAATTAAGTTATATAATCTAGGTATGACAGAAAAACTTTATATATATTTAACAAACATCATAACTCCTTAAAAAAAAACTGAAACGGGTAACAATAGAATCTGTGGGGTACAAAAACGTATTTAAATGATTATTTAACACATATTATGTAATAAAATTCTTTGAATATGGTTTTCTATTTATAAATTTTAGTTTTTACCTTAGCACCGATATAATTCTCTAAAAAAAAAACTTACACTAAGTATGTATAATATATGCTTTTGCAATACATTTTTGTGACTAGTAAAATGTTTTGTACAAAGGCAGGAGCTCGTACTACAGTGTACATTAATAATACTGAATGTAAAAAATCATAACAAACAACAAACTACAAAGATACAATTGCACATGCACTCAAAGTTACTGATATAACAGAAGATTTCTACTTGAGTTTTACACAGACAAAATGTAAACTTCACTGCCTGTGAGCACAGCCCTATAGCCCCAGACCATCACAGGGGAAAGGCCAGAACCCAGCATCAGTGGGATAATATTTTTAGCAATATTTCAGAGGCTGCAGCAGTAATAAATCAAGCAGATGCTGATAAGGTCCTGCACTGCTTCAGGGCAAGATACGGCTTGCTCATTTCCAACCCCTGTTCTTCCATTAGCAAGATATATCATATGCCCAGTAAAATACTGTTGTAAGTAGAATGCCATAGTTGTTAGAGAAACACACAAAGTATATTATGTGCATTAATAAATAATTGTAATTATATATCAATAATGGCTATTAAAACATGAAACATAAATTATATTAGTTTACTGTGAGTGAGTTATTTTAAACAACTGTGTACATAATAAAGTAAAAAAGCCAATATTTTGACTTTAACACTATTTTACTGGGGGTAAAAGCAATATTTCACAGGAACCATATTTTTCATTTCAGTAGCAAGTTTGCCTTGAGCAGTATGTCTGCCTACTGATAGACTAATATGCAACAGTTCACAAACTACCAATCAGTTGTTTTCACAACCAATGAGGTACCCTAAAGTAGTTTTATTTTAGTGCTCATCCAGCTGGTGCTATAGTAGCTGTACTCACAGCTAGGTATGAAGGGCAAACCGTATCCACACCTTGTCAGACAATTACGGTTCTGAATCACATGTCATCACTCTGCTTTGCAGCATATAGGACTTGTCGGGGTAGCAGCTGTTGGAGTGTTCAAATGCTAACAAAAACATTCTGGTACCTCCAACTGTATTTAATCCCATAGATTGTTGGGGCCCACACCGGCTATTCCCTTTCCTCAAGTGTAACCTCCTCCCACCCCCAATGAGAAACTCCTGACCAGTGACATAGATTACTATTGCTTAGAGGGATGGTTATCCCCTCTGAAATGTGGAGTTTCCCATCTGAGACCAACTGAGTTCAACCCGGTCAAACAGCTAGTGATTAAAGCTGATGATACCCAGACAGGTTAAGCACCCCACAGGACAGTGGCTGACAGTGCATGCAATACAAATACAATCCACAGTTCTCGCTCTCGGCCATGAGATCTTAACTACCACAAGCCACTAGTTCCTACGCATATCTCCTAAGTGGAATATGTAGCTGACAAATTAAATAGCCAATAATCTGTAATGACACAATATATTAATTATCGGGATACTTGGTTAAATTTCTTTCGTTTTGCGAAACTTCGTAATATTTTATTGGGATTCTAAATTAAAGCCATGGTAGAATGTTTATGGGGCATACGTTTGCCCTTTCAGGAAATCTCGGTTTTTGTTGTGTGTCAGCATTAGTAGATAGAAACTTTCCGAACTGCAGTCAACAGTTTTTGTTCTAGAAGGTTTGATTATTTTTTACCAACGATGAAGTTCGGATGGCTATGCAGTTTGTCGGCGTGGCGTGGGAAGGGATGCCGGCCCACGCCATGCCCTTTTTTGGTTACGTTTTGGTACCTTGGGGCGAGGAGTGGGGATAGGCACGCGGCGACAAAACCCTGGGTGCCTATCGCCCGCGATTGGTATACAGAAATCAGTAGACAACCAGCACTCGCCGAGGCCGCGTCGGGCGTGGCAAATAACCCCCACACTAGCAAACTTTATCCTGCTCGTTTATTTCTCCGCCGGTGTGGGAGGTCGCTGTTTTTGTATTTTTCTCTTGCGATGCGAGTTATAAGTGACATGGTTACTACTTAACCTACTGTGGCGCTGCTCTCTGCTTGTTTGTCTGTGAAGCTGTTCGTGACTCTGCATACCGGAAGATTGTATGAGAACTGTTGTATTTAAATAATAAATAAAAGTACAGAAAATAAACAAAAACTTAACTTTATTTTTATATTTGTTTGGTGCCTTTAACATTTTATGTTTCTACCGATTCAGCTAACCGAATTGTAATTGTCCCGCCGTCATCCCAGACGGTGCAACGTTACAAATCCCATGGCTAACTTGTATGCCCATGGTTAAAAATGTGCTTCCATATTAGTCCACTTCCTTATAAAAGTGTGATCTCTCTTTCTTTAGCTACTTATTCTGTCTTATTCCCGTTCAAGCCCCACAACCACCACTAGGGAAGCAGGACAAGATGACTTAAGAGAAGATCTAGTGGTCCCTTCACCCACAGAAAAACTTAATACATGCTCACAACATGCAGATAGAACCCACCGAGGCCACCCAATACCTGGTGCCTGAGCAGCCAACCACCATGACTCCATTGCACAGATGCCTACAACAACAGTTCTTGAGGCTGTCAGTACCACCCATGTGCCGGCCACCAGCTGACAGAGCACTGGTAATTACAGGTAGCGATGGCAGCCTGGAGATAAAACATGTGTTCCTGCTGTATGTGAACACTATGTGTGAAAATTTCTGTCATATCAATAACATTACATGTTTGATGCATTACTCCTTGTAGTTCAATGTTTTTACAACTGCACAGGAAAAAAAAAAGTATTTTATATTGTTTCCACTAAGTCTAAAATCAGCTGCCCCTCCGCATTCTTCACCCGTAGCCTTCCATTAGGATAGCGAGTTTCTATCCTCCCATCTGGAAATAACATCCGAACTGTCCCATCACTATATTCCCGTCTCTAGAAAAGAATTCAGATACATATAGTATTCACTTCCACTAAAAAACAATTAACAATAAGATGCCAAAATTATAACAGTTATAACTACAGGTGTTATCACTATGGTCATCAATTACATTAGTTAGAAAAACAGCAATAACTGATACAGAAATGATAAATAACAAACATATTCTCAGAATTCAGTAATTTTGACATGCTGAGTTGTACTTGCAGTGAGAAAGACAGGTATGTAGACAAGTATCAAAGACACAGTGTTCAGTTGTAAAATACCAATGTTGCTGCATAATAAAGCTATGTTCAAACTGGTGTTTATACTCTGATGTAGGTGTGAATAATCTGTACAGCCAAATCATAAAGACTTAGTTGATTGGCTGCAGTATACACCAATAAATAGTACAACGCACACAATCAATGCAACACGGAAAATCTAATTAATATAAAAGAGAATATTTAAGAGAATTATTATGTATTCCACTATGGTTTTAAGCTTTAAATAGTCAACTGTCATACAGTTTCAGAAAATTAAATTTATTAAGCTAAATAAAATTTGCAAAAAACAGAAAATATTAAAAATTTAAAAGAACAATCATTTTGGAAGAATTTGTTTTGCTAAATTTCCTTACACTAGAAACCATGAACAAACTACATTGATACAAGAAAACATAATAGAATTAGTTTTTAAGAAATACAAAATTACTGCAAAAGATCCATTTCTACTACTGAAAATTCGGACCTTTTATGCTACACAAATAGCCTGTTCATCTTGGAAATTCATTAAATTACGTTGAGCATGAGTACAAGTAATAAAATATATTAACAGTTAGTAGGAATAAATGTTTAAATCAATTAACAAAGAATCTAGAATTTACACAGCTAGTTGCCAGCAATACAATGCCACTAACGTCAGGGGTTGTAGGTGGTCGGTCGCAAACAACTGGAAATTGCTAAATCTTCAAACAAATATTTATGTTGTCGTAGAAAAGAATTTCACTGGGATATCTAGCAAGTGTATTTGGGTGGATGAAAAGTGTATTTGGGTGGATGAAAAGTGTATTGGAATGAATTTACCTGAGCAGGTCAGGAGTAGGCCGAGTGGATATCACACATTAATTTCAATAATTAAATTCCTAGAAAACTGTGATGTAAATNTTGGGTGGATGAAAAGTGTATTGGAATAAATTTACCTGGGCAGGTCAGGAGTAGGCCGAGTGGATATCACACATTAATTTCAATAATTAAATTCCTAGAAAACTGTGATGTAAATCTTCTTTTCCCAAGTAATCTTGAACAACAATCACACCTTCTCACCACGATACAGTCAACTCTACTCGACACTACGACCCCGGAAAAACAATCCTCTCAAAATAACAACCCTTTTTTAGCGAATCTTAAAAAAATTGGTTAAAAGAATTAAACAATTTTAAGGAAATAAACAAAAATAATAAGTTTGTTGCGTTTATTTTGGTTGCTAACCATTGAGATTCTCTGCTACTGTATAACTCAGAAGCGGGAAAGATTAAAAAATTTACACCACCCCACTAGAACTCAATTTCCCCCCCCTTTTTTTTCAACCAGGGTTGCCAATGTTTACACACATTATCCACCAGGCTTGCCTAAGTTACAGACCGCCCTTTATGAGACAGGATAATAATTAAGGGTGTGCACATAATGGATTTAGATGTTAGAATATTTCTGAATTGAATAGTCAAATTTTCAAATAACATGCATAGTTTCAAAGTCAAATAGCTACTAGTAAATATTTCATTTCAATTGTATATAATAGAAATAAATATCATTTCACTGATCATATAACAAACATTCCCATACAAATAATATTTGCATCTTCAATCTTAGTATATCATTTTACAAGATGATTTTCTGTTTATTAAACTTAAAAAAATATGCTCCAAAATGTAACCATTAATAAATAAATTATGCACCATATATACATAATGAGTCGGGACTGAGTGAGTTAAAATCTTGGGAGGTGATTCCTTACGAGAAACAAAGCGAAAATGTATTTGGACATTTTTCGATAAAGTGAGAATTGTGGCCGCCACGTGCCACTGAAAATCGAGTTTCAAATTACAATTTGTCAAATATTTCCGAAACCATTATGAGATTACGCAACACAATTTCGAACAGTGTTACAGGAAAGGGAGACCTTCAACCTCTTATGAGTGTGGTGGTAACATCATCCCCCTTTGCTCCTGACTTGGGGTTCATTACCCTTTCTTGGTTGTTATTTTCAAAACACTGAGATGTAATGCACATTTACATACAGTATGTTGAAAATATGGAAGGCAACAAAAAAGGTTGTCTAGCTGACACTTGCTAAGGCTAACCGTTTTTGCGATATCAGCATTTGTATGTTTAAAGGTGTGCGTAAGAATGCCTGGGGAGTATGCAAACTAATGTTAAAGTATAGCATAAGAATCATGCATTGTCCCCACGTAAGTAAATGCAGCAATGGACTTGCCTTGTTACTGATTTGGAATGTATGTCGATAAGTTACCACAGAGGTGAAGGGCTGTCGTTTGACAGCGAGGACATGGCTCATCGAAAGATATTGCCTTCAATAATATAGATGGTAATAAATACTTAACATTTTGCTTAAAATATTGAAATACTGTACTGCAATAAAGGTTAAGGAGAATGCCAAATTACCACAAAAACTCTGAAATATTCTGCTACCGCTGCATTACACAACATTTTGCCATATGTGAAAACAATTTCACTGAGCTCCGCATTACTCTCCACTCCATCATGAGTACTGCATCACATTGCATACAAGATTCAGCTCGACTCTACATGGCTAGATACTACGCTTCTTAATAGGCCCTTAGGTCTAATGGGCCTTGGCGCACATCATAACCGCTAGTTTGCCAGAATGTTGACGTGATGTTAGCGTAGGGCAACAAACGGTCCTCTCAGTCTACCTAACAGATAACCACTGTACATCTGTTAACAATCACAAACCAGATGTAAACTGAATAAAATTTTGTCCGACAAGTGCTATGTGTTTGCACAATAATGTTGTAACACTTCATGTAATAAGACAGTGCAATAAACTGTGTGTGGTGTGATACCTAACTTAATAAATGTCAATATTATCTTCATCGATAACATGATTGCAGCTACTGCAGTTAGATGCCAATAACTAAATTATGGAAGCCTGCTTTCATTACAAAAATAACAATTACTTGGGTATTTTGTCAGTAGCGATTCGTAATGTGATGATGCAGCAATTTTAATACACTTAATCCAGAACCCTGGTTTCATTGCTTAGCAAAACTCTATATGCCTCTGTGGTGACTTATCGAAATNTTAATACACTTAATCCAGAACCCTGGTTTCATTGCTTAGCAAAACTCTATATGCCTCTGTGGTGACTTATCGAAATTCATTCCAATTCAGTCCATGTCTGATTGTGCCGTTGTGTGGACAATGCCTGATTCTTATGCGACACTGTATTTCTTTTTGCATACCCTTAGGTATTCTTACGCACACCTTTAAACATACAAATGCAGATACCGCAAACATGGTTAGTCTTAGCGAGTGCCAACAAGAAGACCTTTTCTGTTACTTTTCACATTCTCATTAACATACCATATGTAAACGTGTATTACATCTGTGTTTCGAAAGTAACTGCCAAAAAGGGTGATGAATCACANGGGGGGGAATGATGATGATGATGATGATTATAGTACCACACCACTCATAACAGGTTGAAGGTCTCCCCTTCATGTAACACTGTTCGAAATTGTGTTGCTTAATCTCAAATGGCCTCAGAAATATTTGACTAAACGTAATTTGAAATTTGATTTCCGGGGAACGTAGTGGCCACATTTCTCACTTTATCGAAAAATACCCAAATCAATTTAGGCTTTGTTTCTCGTTAGTAATCACCTCCTGAAATTAACACACTCCCAACTAGCCATGTATATGCATATCACCTCAATCAAATTACGATTTTTGCATGAAATGTGAAAAAAAATTAGATGGATACACTATGACAAAACTATGATAACGTGCATGCATTAGCCCTTTCGCTGCTACATGCTTATTAATGATGTTATCTGTATAGTTCTAGTAGTGCTGTGCTGGATACTTTTTTTTATATAGCAAATATGGGCAAGACCTGTATAGCCACTTTTTGCACCCTTTTTGGAGACATTTTTGATAATTACTGTGGAATATTTATTACACTTATGCTACAATTCATTGTAATGTACACAATTTACATTGATTTTATCATCGTGACATTGCACTGTTTCATTTTTATTTTGCTGCCATTTCAGCAGCATAAGTGCTAAAGCATTGTGATGATTGTGTTGCCACAGGGAATTTTTTGGTGGCATCTGGTTGAAATATGTAGAGGTTGGCAGCATCTGCTTTTACTTTTGCGTGTTTTTTTTTTTGAGTTGTGTATAGGAACAATTATTATTACGAGCTGGCCGTAGTACAGTTTAGTGTTGTGTGTTCCTTTTAAACTTAAGTATTTTATTANTTTTGAGTTGTGTATAGGAACAATTATTATTACGAGCTGGCCGTAGTACAGTTTAGTGTTGTGTGTTCCTTTTAAACATAAGTATTTTATTGTATTAAGATTTAGGTTACATAAATCATAAGTAGAGTGTTAGTTTTTTTTCCGTTTGATAGGGGAGTGGCCGCTTGACGGTGCTATGTTAGCCAGGCTGTTAGGTTTGGGAATTTGCAATAAGAGGGTTGGGCTGAAGCGGTCTACCAGTACAGAGTCATGCAGGAGTCGTCCATCGTGGCGAGCTGGGCAGTGCAATGCAGCGAGTTAACCCGGGCCGGTCAATAACTTTAGAATGTTGAATCCCCGTGGGAAGTGAGTGTGTTTAATGACTGGCTGCAAGAACGTGGACCCGGTCAACGTACTTGTTACGTGTTTGCGTATCACAAAATGAGTGTAACGTTAACTATGTAGTTTAGTTTGTCACAAACTTTTCTGGAATCTGACGCCTTTAGTAACTGTTCCGTTTACGGTTCCGGTTTGCACTTGTCACTATGCTGGTGATGATTAATATACTTTGTGGAAACTGCAAATGCAAAGCGTAACTACTTTTATGTGTTGTTCTGCTGTCAACGTGGAGGTTTTCATCGGCGACACCTGGGGAGGTACAACGATGCGGCTTGTCATGTCAGCTGGTGTGAGTACCTGTTGGTGCCGAACTGTGCGGAGGCCAACGCAGCTGTGTCTGGCGAGTGGGGCTTTCTAATGGGCGTCGGCATCCCGTTTTGGCTTCGTGGATCTACGACAAGCTGTGAATTGCAGGTACCGCACCTTTATTTTTACACCCGTAGGAATTCAAGGGAGTTACATTAAATGTGAGTGCTTGTACTTGTCTGGTTATGGACAGTACAACGTATCATAGCCGCTGCTCCCTAGTTTGCTTAAATAATATAACATAGCTGGAACGGTAATAAGTAAGGTAATTAAAAAATGTGTATGTATAAAATTTTCTTTTTTTTTACAGTACAACCCAATACCATTGCATCTCATTGAATCATTTTTCCCATGAGACCAAGCCAGAGTTTGATGTTAGGGGAATCAGGAAGTAGGCTTGTGTGTATTATACAAGATGAGGTAGACTTGGAAAAACCCAAACCACTCTGGTAGGGAGGTCTCAGTATTCACACTTCTTGGTATTCTGATCATTGAGCCACAAAAATTGTTCTGAACTGGAGTACCAATTGTCCACATAAACTGTATGCCCATTATTCAAGTTTGGTTTCAGGAGAGTAGCAACTATGTTACCAGTTTTTCAGAGACCTGACTCACTGAAGCCCCCGTTTACTCCAGCATAGACACTTAAATCAAGAATGTATCCACTTTTACAATCACACAGAACAAAAGTCTTTATTCCAAATCTACTTCTTTTGGATGGTATGTTCTGCCTGAAAAACAAACACAGTTTGAAAAGAAGCAGACACTCATCAATGCACACGTATGGCGAGAATGCTTCTTGAAAAGCTTCTCTACAATAGGTCAAATTTCGTAAAGCCTATCTCCTCCATGGTCTATCTATGTTATTGTCAGAGAAATGTAGCATCCTAAGCAGAAGTAAAAATCTATTCTGTGACATGATTTTACCAAAAATTGGAGTTTATAAGAGAGCATCTTTGGACCAGTACTCACTTAGTTTAAGTTTTTTCATTTGTAACATGAGTAGACTTACTGCTAGAAAGTAAAACATTTTATCACAATTTGTGTATTTCCATTGCAAAAGATGCGAGTGGTAACTGAGGCATTTGTTCTGCAATTAACGTCATCAGAGTTTTGCTAAAAAAGGTAATAAAAATTTCAAGGACTATACTATTACTATTGACATTTGCTTTACATCCAGAAAAAAAGTACTTGAAGCAGGTGCACTACTGGTAAAATATTGTCACATGACCATGAAAAATCATGATTTTTTTTCTTGGCAAGAGATACATCACTATTATCCTCATTGCTTTCTTCAACCTCCCTCTCCTCCTCTTTTGATGATGATGAAGATGTTTCTTTTGCTACAAATCTCTGAATGCTACGAACTTTCCCAATTGATGTTGATGGCTGATCAAACGATACAGTTTTATCCAAAATGTGTTCATCACAATCACTGGATGTTACTATCTCTTGTTCACTGCCACTTCTAGTAAAAAAAATTTCTAATGCCTCCTCATCTGATGAAAATTTTTTTTTCCTACACATGCTTTTGCTCTAGCTTACTGGAACCATAAAAAAAAAAACTAAATTAAAATATGCACATTTGAGAATAAAACACAAGTTATACGTGTATACGCAAATCTGTATATAGCAACAAGATAGCAAGAAGACACATTAAACTGCCACCAGAATATGATAATCTAGCCTCACGAGCCTTGTGCTGAGTGCCAAGGAACACGTTATTTTATCAAGCTGTAGAAAGATATTACACTATCAGTAGTTAGCTCCTGTACAGTCAGGAAGGCTTTCATAACAACCTCATTTATTCTAGTACAGAACAGACGGCATCAGCAGTCCATTAAATACAAGGTAACCCCAGTGCTTCACAAGCAGAAACCTGGGCCGAGGAGTTAAATTGTCTACAGCAGCGAAAGGGTTAAAGCCTCAGGGAAGAATACAAATAAATTTTGGTCATCAGAAAATGACGAAATAAGTTCTTTGCAATAAAAATATAACCTGTATTTAGAAATGGAACTGTTTTCTTGGTTTTATTTTCANCATCAGAAAATGACGAAATAAGTTCTTTGCAATAAAAATATAACCTGTATTTAGAAATGGAACTGTTTTCTTGGTTTAATTTTCTNCTGTATTTAGAAATGGAACTGTTTTCTTGGTTTTATTTTCAGCGATCTTCCAGTTTCATTTTCTGTGATAATCATTGTTTACGGCACTGTGAAGCAGTGAAGTTTAATTAAAGTATTTAAGCGTTTGAATTAGCAGCAGATTCCGCTAACGCTGCGGTTTGGCGCTTGGGGTTGCAGTGCTATTTGCTAAAGGTTCTACTCAGGTTAGGAACAAAATGAGATTCCGTACGGAAGAGTTTGGCATTGGAAAAATTTCAGTCGCAAGGAATGCTGGTGTTCCAAAGTGGTCGCTTTTAAGCTGGCGGTAAATGGAGAAAGAAGGAGAAATTCTATTTATTTGTGTGTAAAAGTTTGGGTTTGGCTTGAATTGTGCTATATACTTGTCCCAGACAAAATTTTAAGTATTAACTATATTTCATAACTATATTCATGCCCTCCAAAGGTGTTTACAAGAGCAATCAGGAAAAATACAACTGTGTTTAGCATTGAGTGTTTATAAAAAAGCTTATTTAATTGGCAAAACTAAATATATCTGTCATTAAAAGGAACTTTGTACTTTTCTTCTTTACCTTAAGGAAACTGCGCAGAAAAACCTTAAAAATGATATTTATAACCAATTCACAATTTTTTTATATTTAAGTAACGTAATTGTGTAAACCAACGTTTTTATAAATCCAGTTTATGACAGAATATTAAACAACATTTTTTTATATTTCCACTTTAGTGCGAAGAACAAAGTATTTTACATACACTCTAGCAAGATACAATTCGGAGGATGTTACACAATTATATTTATTTAATGAAAATTGCAATTATTCCATTTACCTACATACAAAATTAAAAGACCTGATACACGTGTGACACCAGTGCACCTTGGAAGAGAAAATTTTTCACTGCCAAACTAAAAGCACTGTGCTTCCCAACCTGAAAAGTATAAACCTTATTACCATACAGCAAACTGTTCATATAGGCTATTCATGGTAAAGTGAGCACTTTTGAAAGCCCTCTCATTTGGGATAATAGTCAATAAATATATTTTATTTTAGCCTTAGATGTTAACTTCCGAGTGCGGTGGAATCTACACACTGTGTTTATTACTTACATGGCAATAATTCTTTAAAAAGGTGGTTAAAAAATAAAAAAATGGCTGAAATAAAAAAGTAACTAGGGCCTCAAAAGTGCTCACTTTACCGTGAACAGCCTATATGTGTGTGCAATTTTTTGCTACAGTGGCCCTGAGTAAGTAACAGGATTTGTTTACTGTAAGTTGTAGTAGATGAAACATTATCTACACAAGTCTGTTTGCGCTGTGTTGTGAATGAAACGTTTAGTTATAAATGCTCACAACCAACTTGTAAACAATTTAACTGGTATAGCCCACTACTACAAGAGCTGTTGGTTGTTGTTCCACCACAGCTGTGACATGACTCCATGTTGGTATTGTGTCCATTGTGTCGCTATATCAACACATGTGCTGAAATTGTACTAATTTCCCCATAATTAAAAAAAATCTACATGCTTGTCACATGGGACTAAGTGGTATGTGGATAAAAGTACTACAAACAAAGACATTTACAACTGCAGTAACATAACCTTTGCATGCATATTTCTTCAGCTGAAAAAGAAAAAAACCACCTATTTCTGCAAATGCTAAAGTAAAAATAAACGAGTGCAAAGATGTTTTTTTTTAAAAATAGAAATTATGGTTTTATGAAGTTTCTAAAAAAGGTATTCAATAACAAAGCCATGCAAACAACCTCACTCGGAACTAACGATTGTCAATTTGCCACTGCATCAAATTGCAAAAATTCATAAAAAAAAAAAGTTATTGTGATTAGTAACAGTCCAGCTCTAATAACTACTGAATAAAAGTTTAAATAAACAATTTCATGTGAGTAGGCATATGTCAAGCATGTAACCACTTGACACTGGAATGTAAACTATTCACAATTTCCACAGAAGATGATATTAGCTTGAATGTGAATAATTCATAAAATAATACTGAAAACTATTAGAATTATCAAATATTCGCACACAGCTACATAATAAAAACACTGGACTGTACTGCTTAACAGATAATAAATATTTCTCTGGTATGGCTATGAGCAAATAGATTAATTAAAGTTCATATCCAGGTACAGTTTTTTTTTCATATGTGAAGGTTATTAGGGCATTAGGTAGTGTAGTATTTAGGGCAATGTAATATTTTCAGTGACATGTAAAACCTTTTTCTAAACACATAGTCTAAAAGTTGGGGGTAAATATGGTTTTTGAAAAAAATGATAAAATATAAATTAAATTAAAAGTAAAAATAATTTAACAGTAGAACATATGCATGCATTTTGAAAAACAACATTATTCTTAATAAACAACATATTTCACCTAAAATTATGTTTACGAACCTAAATAAAGGAAGTTAACATCACTGAAATTACTTTAAAATTATTGGAAGAAATTCTGCATTATCAAACTTCATTGACAAAACCTTAAACAGTTTTCAGCGTGTAATATAATTTAAATAAACATCTTGTCTCAGAGTGCAAAAAGTGGCCAAGTAATTGCCCTTAGACATCCATTCAATAAATACCCAAAATTGAGATATTATCTCAAAATACCAATTACACTTGACAATACAATTTTACATCACATTTACTGGAATAGGGATAGAGAAAATAGCTATCTGTGAGCCAAACCTCACAACCCAGCAACAGAATTTAAGTAAGACATTCCCGTAAATAATTCAATTCAGTGTCTTGCCCCTAATACAAACATTCAAAAAGCACCTACATGTTAGAACTTCCCACCTGAGCAGAGGATAGCAGGACCAAAGAACCAGCACATCACAAGATGGTGTCGGGGAGTAACGTCACTAGTGATGGTCCGATACGATAACAGTTATCGGTTTATCTGCCAATATTGATGTTATCGTAAATATAAACGTTAATTATACTGATTTTCGGCACTGGTCAAATTGCCACATTTCAAGTTGCAAATTTTTTTTAAGTTTTTGACTAGTGACTGAATTTTATAATGTATAAAAGATATAATGTCACAGTCATTAAAAATGAGACGTAGCAGTAACATACGTTGTGATTGGGTACTATTGTATAATCCGACTTCCACGTTTACATTACAAAAAGAACACATCCATTTAGAAAATAATATTTTTCCTTCAGATTCACATCAGAGATAAAAACGTAATAAAACATGGTGATTTATCCATAATTAACCATGGTCTAGCAGTTAACATGAAATGCACTTTGTGTTATAAACAAAATATGGCAACTAATGGGCTACTCCACAGTTTTGTAAGCGGCTAGCATTAAAAACACTTTAAATACGTTTTCACCAAATTGTATAAATTGTTCACAACATTACATTCACATCTTGTAAATTGTTTATAATTACATCTATTTCAATTTTATAGAAATGTAAAAAGTACTGATCTGAATAATTCTAGACCCAAATAGTATCACTAAAAATTTTTTTACGAATCAGAATTAATTTTTATCTCTCTACAACAGTAGCTTAACCAAACAGTTGGCAGCTATGCATAGTTTTTATTTATTTTGCATAGTTTTTCACTAAAACAAATATAGCACTGTACCAAAAAAAGATATTTGTGTGTGTGTGTCTTATGAGTGGGTATCTAACATGCAGCACATGCAGTTGTGGGGAAATCAAATGCAGTTCGATTTCTTGCAGACAGATAAGCTATGGATAGTCAGTTGCAATATCTGCAAATCTGATGTTCCGAGGGGCGAGCAGTCACTGCGAACTTTCAATACATCCAACATGAGAAATCATCTAAAACAAATGTGTTTGATTGACTTAAATTTTATACTCTACATTTTTATTGTTTAAATTTCTTTACCATCACATTTACTTAGTACTTTTATGAAGAAAAATTTTACAGTATAAAAATTTTTAGGTAATTTTTTTTTATATCTGATTAGATTGGAATTGGATCAGCTTTCAGGCGATGTATCGGATATTAAAAATATCAGACCATTACTAACTGTCACCACCAGGCCTGTATTTAGTTAAGAATTTGCATTCCCTTTTCTCAGTTTCCACCGATGAACAGCATATGGAGTACATTTAAGTTTGACAATTAGTGCCCAACACCTGTGCTTGTCGACTGCAACATCTGGGCCATAACTTCTNATGGAGTACATTTAAGTTTGACAATTAGTGCCCAACACCTGTGCTTGTCGACTGCAACATCTGGGCCATAACTTCTTCTCCTTACACCATGTCTCTCCTTCACCTAAAAATCTGGTTTACTAGTCATAAGGAAAGAACTGTTTGGTACATTTTGGAGTTACTTTTTCCTTCNTCCTTCACCTAAAAATCTGGTTTACTAGTCATAAGGAAAGAACTGTTTGGTACATTTTGGAGTTACTTTTTCCTTCAGGTAATTGAGATAGTTGATAGGAGTTGAATGATCTGCCCAAAACACTCTGGAGATGTAAAACATCCCTCCCTCCACCAAGAAGTCATGTTGACAATCCTGTAGAATATACAGGATGTATCTAAATTATAGTGACAAACTTCAGCAGCAGGTTAATCACCAAAAAANTGACAATCCTGTAGAATATACAGGATGTATCTAAATTATAGTGACAAACTTCAGCAGCAGGTTAATCACCAAAAAAAGAGGGTGAAAACATATATATAGGACCTATGGTCTAAAGTGAATCATAAGGGCAGTACACATCTTTGAAGTTGAACCTGAAGCACTAGGTTATTACGTATACTGAAGAAATTATTTAAGACTGAACACTGAGTGTCAGTGTAGCATGTAAAGTTAATTGTGATAAGCAGATTGATAATCCATCTTTTGAATCCCAAGTTTGCTATGGCGTCATGGAGATTAAGTCAAAATAAGGGTAGTAACCATTTTTATTTCCATGAAATAATTTGATGACAGCAATAGGCAGGTGTTGAGGTGTTTACAGATCTTTGTTCCATTACACATTATCCAGACATAAGTGTTCCATTTTGAAAATTTTCTTCAATATTTGTAAGAAACCAGCACTTCTGGTCCAACTTCAAAGATGTATACCACCCTTACGATTCACTTACATCATAGGTCATATATATTGTTACGTGCTTCCTGTTCTTCATTGCTCCCCTAGCCCCATCCTGCTCAAAAGAATGAAGGAATGTTTAAAGGTCAGGTGAGTGACAATCCAAGAAAGGTTTTGAGTTACAAAGGTGTGCCACAGCGCATACATCTGCATGCTGCCGTGATAAGCCTATGGCGGCTCGTGCTTTCCTGACCTTGGGTGGATTGAATTTCTGCATTTATCTGAAAGAATTTTCTGGTTTATTGGCCTTGCCTCTATTAGCATGATCAGGATGTGGGGAACCTTCCAGATCAGGCACAGTGAGACTACAGTCAACTCTCTATTCTACAAACCTTCTTGGTTCCGGGGAAAAGGGTCATTATTTTGAGAGGGTTGTTAATGGAATATTGTTTTATGGTTACCCAAAAAAGGGTTATTTCGAGAGAGTCGTTATTACAGGGGTCTTAGAATCAAGAGTTGACTGTATTTAAGCTGCGACGGGTCTTCGAGCTGACAGTTTTTGAGAGATGAGAGCTTGGACGACTTTGCAACCTTACGTGACAGGTGTGTGGGGACAACAAAGATGAGCCAACAGAGCGTCGAGTGGCATCAAGAGTGACCAGCAGCAGTGAAGTCTGTGCGCTGCAAGTATTGGAATAATGGAGAGTGAGACTTGACAGGTGGGACTATCAAACTGGATGTGTGGGTGTAAGACATTTGGAATGATGGCAATAGACAGATTTAATATGTGTAAATAATGAGTGTGAATTAAGTGACTCTAACAACTGAACCACTCCTTTCTAAAAGGGCCAAAGTCCAATTTTTTGACAAAATGAGTTTATAGTCGGAACAAGTATTTCAGAGGTCGGCACACCATTTTACAACAAAAGAGCCCCAGTCTGGTTAATATNCATTTTACAACAAAAGAGCCCCAGTCTGGTTAATATTCATGTGTGAACCGAAGGCCTGAAAATGTCATTCCTTTACAAACGGGTATCAGTTCTGGAATGTGGCCTGTTAGGAAAAAAACCAGTTGGCAACTGTGATTTACATACAAGATTAGATCCATATAATCAAAATATATCTATAGGCATGTTGGTTGGTAATCACTGCTCTGTTGGTACTATGTTGATGGCATTCCTGGTTTATTAAGGGTTATTAAGTTTGTATTAAATAGTGAAAACAATGGATGAAGATAATGCTTCAAGGAAGAGGAAAAGGAATAGTGCACGTTAAAAGAAGAACATTATTAAAGTGGCAAGGATTAAAGGCGAGAGCTATGTCAATCACGTAAGAAAGCAAAGTGAAGCTAAAATAATAGGCAAGGCTTGTATAACCTTTACAATGTGCATAACCTATGTTTGAAACACAAAACAGTGCATAGGCTTTAAGACACCAATATGCTTATGATTACAAGTGAAAGCAAAAAGGTTTTGAAAGAGTGCCGGGAAATGAACGTGTAGGGAAATGAACGTGTAAACAAGTTCACATGGCTCCATGATATGACGACAAAAAACGAACAGGATATGTTTACACAAGGGCGGATTGATGTACACAAAATTCAACGCCTCCGACCANCACATCTTTGAAGTTGAACCTGAAGCACTAGGTTATTACGTATACTGAAGAAATTATTTAAGACTGAACACCGAGTGTCAGTGTAGCATGTAAAGTTAATTGTGATAAGCAGATTGATAATCCATCTTTTGAATCCCAAGTTTGCTATGGCGTCATGGAGATTAAGTCAAAATAAGGGTAGTAACCATTTNTGATAATCCATCTTTTGAATCCCAAGTTTGCTATGGCGTCATGGAGATTAAGTCAAAATAAGGGTAGTAACCATTTCTATTTCCATGAAATAATTTGATGACAGCAATAGGCAGGTGTTGAGGTGTTTACAGATATTTGTTCCATTACACATTATCCAGACATAAGTGTTCCATTTTGAATATTTTCTTCAATATTTGTAAGAAACCAGCACTTCTGGTCCAACTTCAAAGATGTATACCACCCTTACGATTCACTTACATCATAGGTCATATATATTGTTACGTGCTTCCTGTTCTTCATTGCTCCCCTAGCCCCATCCTGCTCAAAAGAATGAAGGAATGTTTAAAGGTCAGGTGAGTGACAATACAAGAAAGGTTTTGAGTTACAAAGGTGTGCCACAGCTCATACATCTGCATGCTGCCGTGATAAGCCTATGGCGGCTCGTGCGCTCCTGACCTTGGGTGGATTGAATTTCTGCATTTATCTGAAAGAATTTTCTGGTTTATTGGCCTTGCCTCTCTTAGCGTGACTCAGGATGTGGGGAACCTTCCAGATCAGGCACAGTGAGACTACAGTCAACTCTCGATTCTACGAACCTTCTTGGTTCCGGGGAAAAGGGTCATTATTTTGAGAGGGTCGTTAATGGAAAATTGTTTTATGGTTCCCCAAAAAAGGGTTATTTCGAGAGAGTCGTTATTACAGGTGTCTTAGAATCAAGAGTTGACTGTATTTAAGCTGCGACGGGTCTTCGAGCTGACAGTTTTTGAGAGATGAGAGTTTGGACGACTTTGCAACCTTATGCGACAGGTGTGTGGGGACAACAAAGATGAGCCAACAGAGCGTCGAGTGGCATCAAGAGTGACCAGCAGCAGTGAAGTCTGTGCGCTGCAAGTATTGGAATAATGGAGAGTGAGACTTGACAGGTGGGACTATCAAACTGGATGTGTGGGTGTAAGACATTTGGAATGATGGCAATAGACAGATTTAATATGTGTAAATAATGAGTGTGAATTAAGTGACTNGTGGGTGTAAGACATTTGGAATGATGGCAATAGACAGATTTAATATGTGTAAATAATGAGTGTGAATTAAGTGACTGTAACAACTGAACCACTCCTTTCTGAAAGGGCAAAAGTCCAATTTTTTGACAAAATGAGTTTATAGTCGGAACATGTATTTCAGAGGTCGGCACACCATTTTACAACAAAAGAGCCCCAGTCTGGTTAATACTCATGTGTGAACCGAAGGCCTGAAAATGTCATTCCTTTACAAACGGGTATCAGTTCTGGAATGTGGCCTGTTAGGAAAAAAACCAGTTGGCAACCGTGATTTACATACAAGATTAGATCCATATAATCAAAATATATCTATAGGCATGTTGGTTGGTAATCACTGCTCTGTTGGTACTATGTTGATGGAATTCCTGGTTTATTAAGGGTTATTAAGTTTGTATTAAATAGTGAAAACAATGGATGAAGATAATGATTCAAGGAAGAGGAAAAGGAATAGTGCACGTTAAAAGAAGGACATTATTAAAGTGGCAAGGATTAAAGGCGAGAGCTATGTCAATCACGTAAGAAAGCAAAGTGAAGCTAAAATAATAGGTAAGGCTTGTATAACCTTTACAATGTGCATAACCTATGTTTGAAACACTAAACAGTGCATAGGCTTTAAGACACCAATATGCTTATGATTGCAGGTGAAAGCAAAAAGGTTTTGAAAGAGTGCCAGGAAATGAACGTGCAAACAAGTTCACATGGCTCCATGACATGACGACAAAAAACGAACAGGATATGTTTACACAAGGGCTGATTGATGTACACAAAATTCAACGCCTCCGACCANTATGACGACAAAAAACGAACAGGATATGTTTACACAAGGGCGGATTGATGTACACAAAATTCAACGCCTCCGACCAAGAACAGAAGAACCCAAGAGAACCAACAGTGCCACATTTAAGTACAATGTTTTGTGTAATAATGAATGACATGAAGTATGCTTGACAGCATTCTTATCAATCCTTTCCGTGTCAGTCAAACGTGTAAAACGAATCAGGCAATTGAGCATTGCAGGCAAGAGTCCACAGGATATGAGAGGTAAGCATCCCTGTTCAAAGCGACTTACTAATGAATAGATTCAGTCCGTGAACACATACTGTCATTCCCAACTAAACANAAGCATCCCTGTTCAAAGCGACTTACTAATGAATAGATTCAGTCCGTGAACACATACTGTCATTCCCAACTAAACACAGTCATTATAGTGGCCATCCTTTGAAGTACTTAAATGCACAGTTAAATGTAAAGATTATGTATGATTTATTCANAAGCATCCCTGTTCAAAGCGACTTACTAATGAATAGATTCAGTCCGTGAACACATACTGTCATTCCCAACTAAACAGTCATTATAGTGGCCATCCTTTGAAGTACTTAAATGCACAGTTAAATGTAAAGATTATGTATGATTTATTCANAACAGTCATTATAGTGGCCATCCTTTGAAGTACTTAAATGCACAGTTAAATGTAAAGATTATGTATGATTTATTCAAGCAGAAACATTCTGATGTAAAGGATACCAATTTTACTATAAGTATTTCAATGCAAATTTCAAACTATCTTTTGGTCAATCTCAAGTCGATTCATGATGTGTTTGCGAGGAACTGAAGCTTAAACTAAGGAGTCCCCACCTCAATGTTGCCAGCAAATGGAGTGCGGCTGCAGAACTTTGCGTCCACATAAGGAGAAGCAGAAGTTTTATTCTAACCTAAAGAACGAACATGTAGAAGGCAGTAAACATCTCAATACGTTAGCAATTGCAGTGGATTATATCCAGAATATCCAGTTGCCTGTTACACCAGTTCAGGAATTGTTTTTACTTAGGCAATTAACAGTAAATGAGGTGTGTTCATTTTTGTTTTTGACTTTTTGAAACATGTACCCAATCACATAGACGAAATACATGTATATTTGGACAACTGTGGCAGACAGAACAAAAATCATTCTCTCATTAGATTCTTTTTAGCTTGGACTGATACAAAATGTTTCAAGAAAATAGTGCAATTCTTTCCAATCCAAGGCCATTCCTACCTACCATGTGACAGGGACTTTAGTATGATCAAGATAATGTTGAAAAAGAATGACCTTATCTACAACATTCATCACATCACAGAACTCATTGTATCTAGCAGTAAATCCCACAAGTTCACTGTTAACGAAATCTGTGATTCATCTGCAATCACAGATTACAAAACTTGGTGGTTGGACTACAAGAAAACCTGCCTATCTGAAGAAACTCCAGGATGTACAGTGCCTCAAAATCAGAAGGTTCAGTTCAATAAACAATCATGTCATCAATTCATTTTCACATCTGAACTGAGAGGTTGTGTAGTAGCTCATGATTTTATAAAGAGCATTATACTTGCTTATCATCTGGGCAAGGTTACCATAAATGAAAAGAAAATCAAGGACATAGCAAAACTCATGCCGTATGTTCCAGCAGATGGACAAGCTTGCTATGAAGAAATCCTGTCATGGCCCACTGTGCAGCATGGCGATGATGCGTGAACAAGAAAAGAGGCAGGGAAAATATTGTAGTCCATCAGTTATGTAGTGAATGTTTTACTGTTAACATTAAAATAACAATTTTTGCATATTTACCTGATATATGTATGTATTTCAAGATTGTATTGTGGTTAAATATCAAGTACGTGTAATATTAACAGAAAAATATTTACAGTTTTGTCCACAAGGGCTTGCGTCCTAATTTTTGGGCACTTACAACAAATGCAGAAAATATGTATCATGGTCATTTTNAACAAAAATCATTCTCTCATTAGATTCTTTTTAGCTTGGACTGATACAAAATGTTTCAAGAAAATAGTGCAATTCTTTCCAATCCAAGGCCATTCCTACCTACCATGTGACAGGGACTTTAGTATGATCAAGATAATGTTGAAAAAGAATGACCTTATCTACAACATTCATCACATCACAGAACTCATTGTATCTAGCAGTAAATCCCACAAGTTCACTGTTAACGAAATCTGTGATTCATCTGCAATCACAGATTACAAAACTTGGTGGTTGGACTACAAGAAAACCTGCCTATCTGAAGAAACTCCAGGATGTACAGTGCCTCAAAATCAGAAGGTTCAGTTCAATAAACAATCATGTCATCAATTCATTTTCACATCTGAACTGAGAGGTTGTGTAGTAGCTCATGATTTTATAAAGAGCATTATACTTGCTTATCATCTGGGCAAGGTTACCATAAATGAAAAGAAAATCAAGGACATAGCAAAACTCATGCCGTATGTTCCAGCAGATGGACAAGCTTGCTATGAAGAAATCCTGTCATGGCCCACTGTGCAGCATGGCGATGATGCGTGAACAAGAAAAGAGGCAGGGAAAATATTGTAGTCCATCAGTTATGTAGTGAATGTTTTACTGTTAACATTAAAATAACAATTTTTGCATATTTACCTGATATATGTATGTATTTCAAGATTGTATTGTGGTTAAATATCAAGTACGTGTAATATTAACAGAAAAATATTTACATTTTTGTCCACAAGGGCTTGCGTCCTAATTTTTGGGCACTTACAACAAATGCAGAAAATATGTATCATGGTCATTTTGCATGTAATATTACATATTCTTACCATTTCTATGATGTCACAATACTAATAATGACATTTATTGGATTTCAGCAAGACAGGACAGTTTTTTCATCTTTTCTCATATTTTTAGTTTTCGGACTGAACCTGTTTTGGAAAGGACATTGATTTAATTAGGACTTTAATTAGAATTGAGATAGACATTAAATAATATTGCGCTCACTGAGAACAAAAAGAGTAATAGTGGAGACAGATACATTAATGTTGTAAATAATAGCTGTATGAATAAAGTAAAAATCAAATTTAGTTCTTTTATTTTTTTAATAAGCCCTCCATCCCTCACAAACTCTGATACAGCCCTCAGGCATCTTGTAACACTGGTGTCATTAGTGGGTTGGAGGCATTCAGTTGTAAATTAAACTACTCATTATGCTATTAATTAGAGATACAGTAGAACCCTGATTTAACAAAATGTCACAGTTACTGAAAATCATTTCTCTATTTTGCTGTTTCGTTAAATTTCAATTTACATATTTTAACTCTCCAACATCAACAAGTTGTTATAAAAACATGTTTTTTCTTCAAGTTAAGACTGTCTTTTGTTATCAATGGTGCAAAATAATACTATTATTTAAATTAAATACTAAACTAATTCACTAGGCAGATGTTCTGCAAATTATGTGGTACTCCACAAGACCATAAACTATCTGTAGTAGACGAAAATGAAGTTTAAACATTGTGCACCTTCTAATTTTTAACAAGTACAAAATCAATTTCTGAAAGCCTTTTCGTACAAAATTTGGATGATTTATTAATACAATTTTAATTAATTTTAAATATTAGGAAGTATTATGAATAAAAATATATTTTAACAAGTACATAAACGATCTTGCGTTAACGAGAAAAATGTTCAAACATTGTGCGCCGCTTACCTTACAACGAGTGCAAAATCACACGAAACACAAATTTGCATAAGTCTTTAGGATAGAAATATACATCCCACAAGACTGAGGACATACTCTTAATGCAACAAAAACGTAAACACTGTGGCACGTACTGTCAATATATATTTTTTTCATAAAAATGAAATAAATAAACAAACAAAATATTGTTTGTATGCTGCACCACAATCATGCCTTCATTTATCCAACACACTGACAGCCCATAGCAGCACACGTATAGTCAGCCGTTAGGCATGCACACAGCTGGTGCGAAGGATGTGACATGCTTTTCAAGAACAACTGCAACACGTTCATGTAGTAAGATATTTAACGCACGACAGAGAAGCGAGACGGGTTGCAGCAGAAACGGGCGCTGCCGGCGCTGTTATTAACGTAAATAAAATCTTATTCCATTACAAAAAATAGCATAAGCAGGTCATTAATAGGCAATGCAGTAAATTCCAATCGCAATCCATAATCAATATCCAAGAAGAAAAGCCAAAAATCAAAGTTATTACAGCACTATTGAAAACATATCAAACACTGCACACGAAGACATGGCATGGCGTGAGGAAGATCTGTAACCCGCACTGTTATTGGCTACCGCTGTTGATATGCACGCGTTTGGAAGGCAGCTAGGTGCCAGGGGTGGGACGGCAGGGGTGACAAACAAAAGAGCCCTTCATGATGTAATGTGTCGCGCAAAGTCTAACTTGCTAGGTATATGTGCTGTCAACTCAAATCACCGCCGTCATATTTTTAAACAAATTTTAACCATTTTTTTTTTGTGTTTTAGCGATTGATTTAAGGGTACCTACTGAGAAAAACCTACATTTTATTACCATGGGCCACTAAATCTATTTTTATTATGTTTTCACTGCATTTATTCCATTTTAGCAAGGATATTTTATTCTTTTCATAAATGTTTGGAATTTTTTTGACGGTTCCTAAAAACCTTTACTTTAGATTGCTGTTTTAGTTACCTACATGTTCGTTACATCAGGGCTTGGCTGTATTAGGAAAATTTAAATAATTGTAATCACTATTGGCTAAAAAATTGAAGCTGTTTTTTACAACCGTTGGAGTGAATGTTAACTATAAAAACATCTGCAGTACTAGACTCACTGCAAGCATTAATTGAGGTAGCCAAATGGTTAGTGTGAGCTTCAAAGAAGATCTAAACAACCAAGTTAGTAGTGTAAAAGAAAGTGTGAATGAAACTCTAAATACCCAAATAAATAGTGTAATAGAAAATTTAAACGAAAATGTAAATAACCAGGTAGCTTGTGTGATTTAGTAGATAAGATAAGAAAATAGATACTGTAGACAGGAAAATAGACACTGTAAATGAAAATGTGGACAGAAAAGTAGACACTGTAAATAAAAATGTAGGCACTGTAAATAAAAATGTAGGACATTGTAAATGATAAAGTAGACAGGAAAATAGAAGGCATTAGCGAGTTGAATAATAGAATTGACTGTGTGGACAAGTAAACTGACTGTGTACTGAAATAATGGACAGTGTAAACGAAAGCATGGACTTTGTCGAAAATGATTTGAAACAGGAAATAAGTGCGATGAAGAAGGAATGGCCGCCACGACCACATCTCGGCAGGCAAGAAAAATGGGGACGTAGTGCAAGTCGTAACCAACGCAGCAACCTCAAAGGATAGTCAGCAGCTCTGCCGCATTGATGTCGCACAGCCAAGAGTGGGGAAGGGTGTCTCAATTAAACCCGCCCCTTACAATGGCCAGATTTCTTGCCAGGAGTACTAACATCAGTTTGAAATAGTTGCCACCCTGAATGGTTGGTCAGACGAACAGCAGGCTTACTACCTTGCAGTTGTANCGAACAGCAGGCTTACTACCTTGCAGTTGTACTGAGAGGTCCTGCACTCGGTAAACAATCTCTGTCAGAGTGACACCGATAAGTACCCCATACTGCTGTCGGCCTTGGATCAACATTTTGGTGACGAATATCTGCGACATGCCCACAATGCCCAACTGTGAAGTTGCACCCAGTGACCAGGAGAGCCACTGCAGGAGCTGTGGCAATTGTGCGGCTTTCTCTGGAAAGATGCCCCTAGGAGACGCGCTACATCATCACAGTTTGCTTTTTCATCAATGCCATTGCTGACACAGAGGTATGGCAAGTGGTGCATTTGGCTGTATCCCACACCATGCAGGGCACCCTGGCCAGACCACTGGAGGTGGAGTCAGCAAGACAGGTATCCACACCCCGACTTCCAGTACGGGCAGCAACGAAGACTGCGATGGCATCAAGAAGATATTGAAGGAGATGCAGACGACTATGAGGGACATTGTTTCCAGGGTCCATCCATCAGAATTTCGCTACCCCCAACCCAAACAGTGATGGTGACCAGGGCACCTGATAGCCTATTGCCCGCAACAGCAGCAGCAGGAAAAGAGGCAGCAAGAGGCAGGTGAGAATACAGCACATTCAGAAAACTTGTCATTACAGAGCTTGAGGGGCAAAGGTCAGTGACTGCTGGAGGGAAGGCCCCAATCTTCTTACATGCATGGTAGGTAAAACAGGATTTGGATGCAATACTGGTGGAGGGGAGCCTGAATGATGTTCCTTGCCAGATGGTTGTCAATTCTGGGGCGACCACAACACTGGTAAGACCAGACATCCTTGGGCATATCCCCCAGCGATCGCCTGACGACAGTATGAAACAATGCTATTTTACTACAGTAACAGGTGAGACTACTCCATTTAGAGGAAAGAGAAAAGTGAACTTGAAGCTTGGTGACTTTGGCCTAGAGAACAATATATACATATCAGAAATATTTTGGGGTTTGAAGTACTATAGGCTGCGGTGCTGTAGTGATACTCTACTTGGAGTGCTACGGGTAGGCAGTACAGAGTTGCTGGTGCCATGATATGTCCTCAAAAATTAGCTGCCCAGTAGTATGTTTTCAACCCACTGTGCTACCTGCTACACTAGTGAAATTATCATTACAGGCAGATGTCAAGGAAAATGTGTCAGATGGTTGGGTTTAATTGAACCAGCAGAGAAAGGTGACATCCTGCCAGGCAGTATTGTTGTAGCAAGGACTTTGCTCTTTTCAAATTCTGAAATTTTCCAGTGAGAATAATAAATTTATCCAATAGTGCCATTCGTCTTGAGGGGGGGGCCGTGATAGGGGTTTGCAAGCAAACCACACAGGTACTTGCAAATGTTCCAGTAAGCTTCTAAAGTAAAACAAATTGAAGCTTCGTTACCAGAAGTACTGGAGGAACTGCTAGTAAGAACAAGAGAAAACCTAAACAGGCGACAGGAGAAGGCTGTCTCTGAATTACTGCCGAGAAATAGGGATGCCTTTTCGTGTGGACCAAATGACCTTGGAAGGTCTAATGTGACATACCACCACATTGATACAGGATATGCCAGGCTCATAAAGCAGCCACCAAGACGACTGTCACTGGCTTCACATGAGGTAGTTGACGGAATATGAAGGACATGAGGGAGTTAGATTTAATAGAACCATTGGTTAGTCCATGGTCTTCTGCCATTGTACCTGTTAAAAAGAAAGATGGCTCTCTGAGGTTTTAGAAGATTATTGCCAGCTTAATAATGTGACAAAAAAATATGCCTATCCATTTACAAGGATAGACAACACAGTGAACAGCCTAGCAGGTTCACAATGGTTTTCTCCTTTGGACATTAAGCGTAAGTATTGTCAGTGCGAGGTGGCCCTAGAGGATCACAAAAAGACTGAATTATTGTCCAAGGGAAAGGAACTTGGTAGTTCAAAGTTATGCCTTTTGGGCTGTGTAATGCCCCTGCCATCTTAAAACACCTGATGAAAAATGTCCTCCCTTTGGATATCTGTCAAGAGTACCTAGATGATGATGTAACAGGAAGAACATTTGAAGAGCACCTATCATGCTTGGACTCTGTATTCCAGTAAGTGGCCCCAGCCAACTTGAAAGTGGTGCCTAAGAAGTGNAAGAGCACCTATCATGCTTGGACTCTGTATTCCAGTAAGTGGCCCCAGCCAACTTGAAAGTGGTGCCTAAGAAGTGGCACTTCTTCCAAAAGGAAATTAATTTCTTGGGACATGCAGTGTCGACCCATGGAATTGAAACAGACCCTGATAAGACCAAAGCAATAAGAAATTGGCAGACACATACTGACAAAACCAAAATGCTGAGTTTTCTGGGATTATGTGCCCACTGCCGTTGATTTGTACCTGGGTTTGCCATATCGCCAAGCCACTACATGAACTGATGGATAAGTTTCTAAAAAAACTTGCATAATACGAAACATATATATATATATATTTTTTTTTTTTCTAAACTTTCATCGAAACATGCACAGAAAAATACCACCACATTAAAAATTTCAGGGCTCTATTATATACATTTCATTAATCGTATGAATAATGTTCAATTACAACCATACTTTCTAACACTGACAGATTTTGTATACTGGTTACTATAAAATTTTGGGCATTTCAATAGTTACCAACAATTGCACACACAAGTACTTTTGGAGCCATAGCACGTTTGCATCGTAATAACTTACCATGTAATCTTCAGTGGAGATTTCCTTGTCTCCATTTGGCAATGTAACCACTTTCTCCCCGTGACTACCAACTGTCCAACGAGTATTATCAGGGAGCACCCACTCTTCCTGACCTGTGGTGTATATCAGCTTTATAGAACCATCAACAAATGCAACCTTCTTGGATCCATCAGTGTAATGGTATTCTGTTTGTCCACTGAAATAATTATGAAAAGTATTTGAAATTATCAGTAACAGTGCACTGTAACAAAAATGACTCAAGCAGAAACTTAGATAATTCTTAAATAGTCTGGTGGATAAATGCTATAATGAGTTGTATTATATTTAACATAAAATGGTTATTCATTGAAAGGTTAAACGTGAGTCAACTGTCAACTTCAGGATTCTTTAGAAATTATGGGCACTTAGTGCCCTGGCAAAATAAAAGAACAGTTACCAGCCAAAAAATTCCAAAGAATAGTGAGTAAAACAATGAAAATATGAGATAAAATTTTACAATTGTGACACACCTCAAACAACAACAACAACAACAACAAAAAAAACTAATTTCTGAATTTTATTTATTATCTTTATCTACATGGCAAGTTGAAGCAAATTTGTACAACAAACTTGCAAGTTGAGCTATCCATAATGGGTGTGTACGAGGGTTATTCAGAAAGTAAGGTCCAAATCGCCGTAGCTAATTGAATGTCGTGCGAACATTGTAACGTGCATGCGCACCACCTCCTGGCATGCCTTGTTCATACAATGACGCCATTTGCATTGGCATTGTTGCAGTGTGCTGTTTACAGTGTCAGTTCAAAATGTTTAAAACAATTGATCAGCCCGCCGACTGTGAAATACGCTCAGTGATTCGGTTTTTGACAGCAAGGAACGATTCAGTAGCGGAAGTTCATCGACAGATAAGTCAAGTGTATGGCCCCAATGCGATGAGTGACAGCAAAGTGCGTAAGTGGGTGAGAGCTTTCAAGGACGGACGGGAAAATGTCCATGACGAAACGCGATCAGGCCGACCATCAGTGATCACAGAAGATTTGGTCAAAGCTGTGGACGAAAAGATTTGCGAAGACCGGTGATTCACAATTTCAAAACTTAAGCATTGGAATTTCCGAATGTGGGTAGAACAACTTTGCATAAAATTGTCTCTGAAAATTTGCAATTTCACAAATTGTTCGCACCAAATGAAAAGAATGGTTTGTGCTCTTGATTTTTTGGACCGATATCATAAGGAAGATGATCAATTTTTAGAGAAGATTGTCACAGGGGACGAGTAGTGAAAGAAGCAGTTACAGACTGTTTATCCTCACAGGCGGCAGACGTCTATGACTTAGGCATACAAAAGCTTGTAGAACGTTATGACAAATGTTTACACAAATATGGAAACTTTATAGAAAAATAGAGAAACATGTAAGGAATTAAATAAAAATTTTTTTTTTGAAAAAAATCTGTGATGGTTTGTGTTTTATAAGAAATCGGACCTTACTTTCCCAATAACCCTTGTAAATGTATGTTTAAAAAAGTGTTTTTTTTTTTTCATTATAAGTATCTGCCTAAAAATAAGTACTAAATGCTTTACCTCTCTATCACGTACATTTTATGTAAGTATGGGAATAAAATTTTTATTAATAAAACTTTTAAAAAGGATAAACAATTTTTTGAATGGAACACTGCATAGCATATTCAAAAATTAATTTTTCAAAGCAGTATTTTATTACAATTTTTAGGACTACAAAAAATTTTAATGTTCACTAAATTTAATACTCATCAACTTCAATCTAATATTCGCATACCTGCCCACTTTGTGCCATTTTTGCGTAATTCTTATCGTCAAATTTAATGAGTTTTTGCAGTCTCGACTTTTCACAATTTGCAGCACAGCATCAATTACGTGTATCGATATGAGGACTATAAATAACATAATTATGGTATGTAAACTGTACTCCTGAATAAAGCACAGTGTAATAAAGTAAGAACAGTTTTTTAAAGTAATGTACTGTAATTATGACCATTATACCATTTTTATGGGTACAGAGTGCCATATTTCTGATGAAAGCGGCTGAGAGTATCTGATGATTGCAGAATTGCCTATATTATACCAAAAGAAGGTATTATACATGTTTGTTTGGCGTTGCTGATAGACTTGAGTGAAGATAGTCATTAAGTAATATTATTCAAGAAACTCTGTGGGAAGTGAACGTATAACCATCTTAAGCATTGTGTGATTACTTTACTGCTTAATACTGAGGCAAATGCTGGCATGTGTATTGTTTTGCAGTGATTTTGTTTTATGAAACACGTGGTTATTTACAACAAACTAGGTTGACAGAATCTATAGTTATCTTGGAAAATATTTTTCCAGTCTTACAGTAATGATGTTTGAATGTGAACTGATATTGTGGTTAAGAAAAATGGAACTCAATTTAAGACATTAGTGGACAGCAAAACAGTTCAGATTTCTATGTATTGCTACAATACACATTGTGAAAAGTTGTTGTAAATAGTAAAACCGACAACTTGGCAATATTTTGTATGCAAGTCAAAAAGAAAGTAATGATTTTAAATGTAAAATGTGCATCAAATGGCTTGAATGTGCATTGTGTCAGTATGTAACAATTTGTGAATTGTGTTATCAGAAATAAAATATACACCATTATAGCTTTTGTACAAGTATGCTAAATGCAAAATCAACTAGGCAGACCTAACAACAGTTGAAAATGTTTATAAGCACTCACCTAAGTTTGTAAATTTTTTTTGTCTAGTAAGTATGCAAAAAATTAAACGATGCAACCTGTTATGCATTATTTTAAATCATATTAAAATCTTACTATTAGAAAGTTTCCAAGATTGGTAGGTACGAATTTGTTAAAAAATCTGGTCAAAATATTAAATCATTTGTCAAAATACATGAAAAATTTAATATTTACACAGCCCCAATATTTATTTAATATATTAAAAGAAAACCGCAGAGACTATGGTCTGTTTACAAATTACTGTACACGGTGTTAATACTGAATTCTCTACAGAGTTAAATATAGTGCTAAGATTCCAGGGTGGCCACTCAACTAGCATTATGAAATTACAGGTTTTTCCAAGTTTAAAATTGTACGTAATTTTACAAAACTAGATTTGGAATCTTGTTTTTAGGACACTAGAAAACCATCAACATATTTTAACATATTTCTTGCCATAAAGTATTCAAATGTTTCATGCCTGTGGGCAATAATTTAAAATGTAAAAAGCCCAATATATATAAAAACCTTGAGCCACGTGATACTACCATCATAAATAATGTAACATAACAAAGAACAGAAATTTAAAAAAAATAAGTATTGTACTCGCTGCATAGAATTATTTTACAAATTGATCTGGAGATAATGTTTCAAATAAACACTTTAGGCTTGCATTTAATTTTCTAACAATTCACTGAATAAATACTTTTTTTAAAATCTCAATTATTAAATGAACAACACAAAACGATGAACAAGCCCCTGCTGAACAGCAAATTCAAATTAGTTTTAGTATAGCTTTAATAATGTGAATACTTCCTTGGCAATTGTCAAGAACCATTACCTTACCCACTTCTATATTCAAATATATCATGTACGCTGATAAAAACGTCTCCTAGTGTGAATGCATGAATAAAAAAGACTTGCTGAATAAATACTGTTTAAGAATTTGCCTTATCCTCAGTAACTAAATGTTGGTTCAATCGAAGTTAGAGGAAATAACACTGAAGTTATCGACAAACACTGTGATTTTTAAAGTATTAAAGTTTAACTGGTCTTTAGAGCAGATATTCAGCATTATTGAAGAATCACTATATTTTAAAAGTATTTCAACCAGTTTCTTTAACCGTTAAAAGCCAAAAATTATTTATAATTTTTCGACACCATTTAAAACAAATCATAACTTCTGTACAGACCAAGCTGCCGCCTCATGAATTATTAATGAACATTACACAACAATTTACATCTGTCCATGTAAACGGTTTGTAAATAACTAGAACTGTAGCCTCAAAATAGGACAAACCTGTGTGTTTAAAAAAGAAAAGTAAACATATTTTAGGTCATAATAAATTATTATGACCGTAGTTTAAAATACATGCTTGAAAAAGAAACTTAAGTACATTTTAGGATAACAAAAATTATTATATTCGTAACTTAAAATATAACCTACTTTTGTTTGAGTTTTTCTTCACAGCTCTCAAAATAATTAAAAATAGGCATTAATGTAAAACTATTTCTTACGTATTGCTTTGGCACATATTTTGCCTATTTCTCATGGCCTTAATTTTAAGTCTGTTTTTCCCATTGGCCGTATGTTTATGATAGTGCAGCACGACACACATTTTGCAGAATATCTGCACTTGTGGATTTTCCTCGAACCATAAATATTCCAATTCATACTTCTTACAATATAAAGTTGAACTCTGCTTGAACAAAGAGATGATTATCTCAGCACTCTTTAAAATTTATGCATTACCTTATAAATATGCACTCAACCACGTGTTCCACACTTAAATACTTAAAACATAAAATGGCTGCTATGCCCCAACTCTTAAAATTGCACAAGGAACAAAGAGGCACAGCCATTGAGCAAATATAAATGAGCTGAAATGGAATATCATGGCTAATAGTAGAAAGGGTATTTTAGACAAGAGATAGTAACAGAACATTTAATTAGTAAAATATTTTCTTTTAAAAATAAAAATAATTAAGATATAGAAAAACTGCAAATTTTTGGTCCAATAAATAACTGGAATTTCCCCGGCAACATTTTAAAATTCCTGGTTTCCCCCAAAATACTAGTGCTGGCATTAAATTCACGGGTTTTCCTCGTACTCCCGAAGTTCCAGAATGAGTGGCCACCCTGCGATTCACATCTGATATTAACATTGAAAATAATATCCATTTCGTAATATTGGTGTCATCAGTGCAGTAATAATATTAAATTTTAATGTTTGTCTGAAAAACTTTTGTTGAAGCGTAATAAAACTTAACTCTCCCATTTTCAAACTTCTGTTCAATATCACCATTTGGGAAAGCAGTTTCTGTGAAACCACCATTTGATGGTTTTTCCTCATGAACAGTTTCTTTACTAGAAGTTAGTTTTTCACCATCAGATAACTCAATGTGTGCAGGTTTCTTATTCTGATATTTCAAAATTTGCTTTGT
>NQII01004763.1:174927-187095 GCA_002778355.1 Clitarchus hookeri | reverse complement strand
AACGAGAAAATTAAAAAAATGAAACGAACCGGCTGTGACACGGTAACAGCTTCATTTTTCAGTTCGCGCGTTGAAAACAAAGACCTCCGGCTAGTTCCATCTTCCGTGTTTCACAGTTTTATTAATTTTCATTTTTGACGCTGCGTCTCGTCCCAACTCTCACAGCTTATTATAGCCACGAAACGCACGCGTGTGAAATACAGTCTCTCTCTATGATGAAGTTTTTGCAATTTAAAAACTCTCTTGCATATAAATTTAACATTTCGGTAGTGTGTGATGGTTGTGATGCAACTGTGTAATCAAGAGCTCTTTTCGTGTCATTTACATTCGATTTCGATGTAGCAGCGCCACGTAATCCAGATCACATAAAATCTTAGGTGTGAGTAGTTAAAAAATGTATGTTCACCCGCATCTGGCGTCCTGGCAGGGTGCCGGGGTGCCACGACGGCCATCTTGGATGAAATGATAAAATATGTTCCGTGCTGCACAGACAATTTTCTTTGTTGCAAACTTTTTCGTTAACGCATGTTATGTAGTTAAGTTACGGTGATAAAAAATTTTCAAATGTGTTAGTTTTGCTGCTATTAACGATTATTAATGTGCTCTAATGTTCCTTTTTCGTAAATATTATTTTTTTAATCATTAGATGCGTTGCAGTCATATTCATTTTAAGAACTTACTTAGACGAAGCCTTAACTACGCCACACTTGTTCATTAAGTCAGATTACTAGTAGCCATACTTATCTGTGTAAAAGGCACGGAAGTGAACCAGAATTAATTACGGGAAGTTGCGTACTGCCCGCATATTCGTTTAACTCGGGGGCAGTTTACCATGGATGCAGTGAAATGGGTCCCTTAGGAAGAAGGCCCAGGTTAATGGGGTAATGCATGAAATGCAAATGTTCATGGCCAGTTGGGAGGAAACTTGAAGATAAAAGCGAGCCGCTCGTAAATCACATTGCGAACGCTGTTCGGAAGTCTTTTGGCGTGGTTCAAACTTAAGTTCCGTTCACTATTAAAAAAAATCGTAGAAAACTTTTAACCTATTAACCTCAAGCACTGGCTTGAATTCCCGTATTTTTTGTTTAACTGTTTATCGTACGGATAAAATAAGACCCGTGCGGAAAATCTGTTCAAGAGAAGAAAAGTTTAATTACTCATTCACCGCTCGTTCATATTACTCTGATTTGTGCTAGTTAATAAATGGTTAATTATACGTGTCGAAGTTTTATTACAAATGATCAATAATTCAAGTGTTATGACGTTTTAATTATTGCAGTAAAATTATAAAACTTATCAAATAAGTTTTTTTTTTAAATTTTGTTATGCAAGGCTATGCTCATTTTAAATATAAACTGCGTTTCATTGTCAACTTGACACATGTAATGTACTAGTGCTCTGTACATAACATATTTTGTGGCAGTCTGTTCAAACATTGTTAAGACTCAGAGAACTGGACGGAAGGACGGTGTTCTTGTTACATTCTTGGGATTACACCCGTCTCTAACTGCTTCTCTTTAGGGATAGATTGAGGCATCAGGTTCTCTCCCGATAAGTGTGTGTTCCATAGGCATGAATTTTAGAAGGCCACGCATTCGAAAAGATTCATTTGAAAGTTATCAAGTTTTTATGTCCTCTCGAGACGGTACAAGAGTATAAAGTTTTAAAATTTTCTGAAGTGGATACACACAGATGCTGGCATACATATGTATTAACACTTCAATTTTGAAATAAAAAAAGTCACAAAACCAGTTCGATTATGTCAAGGCAGGCAGTGAAAAAATGCTCCTTATGATCGCCGAAATTCCGCTGTTCATTTGAGCGACCATGTTGACTATTTGAAATGCAGGTGGTAATAAGTCGCAGGGTTTCTCGTGAGTGGTGACGGTCTGTGAAAGAAAGAAAGAAAGAAATAAGAAAAAAAGTTATTACAAAGATGATCAGTTTTTTTTTTGTGTATATACCAGACCGTCTGCTGGAAAGCTAAAATTAAACCAAATGCTTTCCTATGATCTATTCGGGGTATCTTAAAATGTTTTGAATCAAACCTTTGAAAAATCGCCTTATGTATGAACGCGTTTGTTTGTTTCCTAAATATGCCATGTGTCACCGCGGTTTTTACGATTCCGTCAACATAAAATTATCTTATTTTTGGTTGAATTTAAATTTTAATTATAATTTATCTATAAATATTAATATTTAATTTAAAATCAATATGGATTAAACCAGAGAAAAATAGGAGTTTCGGTAATTCTTAGTAATAAATAGTTCTCATGCGCACGAATGCGGTGCGTTGTCCAGTTGGTGTAATTTTCTGGAAATGGTTAAGCTTTGTTTTGCACGAGGTGGAGGAATATCTTGAAAATAGAACCTATGCACGTTTTCGGAAAAGTTGGAAGTAACCATAGATGGACTACATAACAACATCTCTTCCGCATTACGTAGGTGTTGGTCTTCTACATGTTTCGGCAACTTCGTAAAAAATCGAGAATAGATTAGCTAAACATTATGTAACAAAAGNGGTGTTGGTCTTCTACATGTTTCGGCAACTTCGTAAAAAATCGAGAATAGATTAGCTAAACATTATGTAACAAAAGTAATTACCTATCATTTTACATTTTTTTTTTTTTTTCCCCGTTTGATTTTTGAACCAGGACTAAAGACTTGCTTTTTGCAACTGCTCGCAAAACGTGAAAATGGACGATGATCTTACGTCTCGGGTAGGCCGACGTTTCGTGATTGCACAAAGTCCTTCCATTAAAATAATTACACTCTCTAAATTTTCTTTCTTTCTCTCATTAGTTGACACAGAGATGCGGTCCAGCGGCAGGCCGCGTAGTGGAAATGCTCCTTAATTTCCAGCTGACAGTGCTTGGTGTTCGCCCGNGAGATGCGGTCCAGCGGCAGGCCGCGTAGTGGAAATGCTCCTTAATTTCCAGCTGACAGTGCTTGGTGTTCGCCCGCCTATTTGGCTCCGTTGCGTTTTGGCAGTGTTTTAAATGCCAGCGGGTGCCAACTCTTTGTGAAATGCAACCGAGCGTCCGCAGTCGACAGCACTTCGCGCATTCTACACCTGAGATTATTTTGACTTCACTGCCACGCGTGCAAGGAAACCCATGGTTGATGTACATGTTCTGATATCACCCCGTGACTGAATTTGTTTCTGTCCTTCACGTCAGTTCAACTGTCTTGCCCCCGTTTCATGGGGCCGCGGTGGCGCTGTGGCTATACACAGAGGCGACAAAAGTCATGGCATAGCAAAATGCAAATATACAGATGGCAGTAGTATCGCGTACAAAATTTATAAATGGGCAGTACATTGGTTGGGCTTTCATTTATATTCAAGTGATTCATGTGAAAAGATATCNTATATTCAAGTGATTCATGTGAAAAGATATCTGACATGATTATGGCAGCACGACGGGAATCAACAGACTTTGAACGTGGAATGGTAGTTGGATATAGACGCATGGGACATTCCATTTCGGAAATGGTTAGGGAATTCGACATTCCGAGATCCACGGTGTCAAGAGCGTGGCGAGAATACCTAATCAGTCAAGATACTGTTAACTAATTGCAACAGTGAAATTCTCACTGATTCAGATTTAGAATGTATGACGTCTTTCATTGTTTCCTAACAATGTTATTTATCACAACCGTTTTATACTTGTGTTAACATTAAAGTACCTTATTTTGAGTTAAATTTATATTTTATTTATATTTTACTTTTAAATTATAAATATTTTATTTATTTTTAAATAGTTAATTAATTAATTAAAATAGTGAGAAGATAGGTGTTTTGGTAATACTTAGGAAGAAATAGGTTTTATGCAAAATATTGTTACGCTGATTACGCACAAATGCGGTGAGTGTAGCCAAGGCTGATGGGACGCCTTGACTTGAGTGGACTCTGAAACAGTCAGTATCTTTCCAGACACTTATTTCCCTTTAGACACAATCGGCCAACCGGGTATTGTGGCCCGGTGTGTTTGGGAAGGAATGGGTTTTTAATTAAATAACTGCGTTGGAAAATTCCCGAAAGAGTGAATGAAATAAAACCTATAGAATACGTGACTGTTTCTGAATGCTAGTCGCTGTTGAAGTGTATAATTATGCGAGTTCATTTGTGAGTATAGTTAAAAATAATGTTACTTATAACTCCATGGTTTGCACATATATGGATAGTATATTGTTTTTACGACATCCTCTTCCCCGTGTCTAGCACTGACATTCTTTCTTTGTTTTTTTTTTATCTAGGACATAGTAATCTAGGGGGTAAATGGTAACTAAAAATAAATGTAACTAATTTCTAACGTCGCGGACTTAACTCACCGCAAACCTTCGAAACTCAAGACTTACACAATATATTATTGCTAACGGTAAACTGTTTGTAACTTCGATAAAGCTAACCTTAGATGCAAAGGTTTGACGAAGATGGATATTTAATTTCGAAGCGGAGTTAAATGTTTAAGAATTGCTTTTTGAAAACGTGATAGTCTAAACCCATAATCCTATCACTTGACAAACTTTTTTTGTGAACAAATCAAATAGATAAAGATTAGCATGGTAAATAATGGCTAAAATACTTGGATTTGTGGAAAGGAATACGAAGTATTATAATCTTAACTGGAATTTTAGAAGTATCACCCTTCCTGTTATGTTGGAAGATACGGTATTTATTGCATAGAGGTATGTTTCAGAATGTATACATATATTGCATAGATGTGTGTTGGAGAAGGAGGTATATCGGTATAGAGGTGTGTTGGAGGAGGGGATGGTATTGACGATGTAGGCGTACTTTCAGAGGAGATACGTACTGCATTTTTTTTCCCGGTTTTGGAGAGACCGGGAGATCTGATTATTACGATGGTCTATTGGCAATGCAGATATTATAAATATGATTTTGTTGCAGTACAGAGTTTTATTACGAACGACAAATGAAATTACTCGCCGAAATTTCTCATGCGTTTTCAAAGGTTCTTCTCGATAGGTACCCAGAAACTGCATTTACGCAATAGAAATATGAATAAACGGGTTTTCAATTTCTGGTTGCCACTGTCGTGTACCCTTCTTTGTGTTACGTAGATAAGAGAAGACATTTCGTTCTAAGCTTTTGAGTTTGCTTTTGATCGCAAAAAAAATGAACACTTCTAATGTGTGACACCGCTCGTGCTATATAGGCATAGTTAGGTGCTTTACCAAACGACTCTAAATGCCAAGCGATTGATCTGTCCAGATCGCCATTTTTTGGTCCGTGTGCCCACCTCTTTTTTGTGGTGAAAAATTACCGCTGTGTGCGTTTCACTTCCAGCAGCATGGGAAATGATGATCATGCCAGAGAATTTTATTTACTATAAGTTACACTACGCCACTGACTTCTCACGCTGTAGATATTCTACCTTTTTCTTGTCACTCCTACACGTGACTTGCCGTTTTTCGGTGATTTAACAAGGAACTGTAATAANATTTTAATTATAATTTATCTATAAATATTAATATTTAATTTAAAATCAATATGGATTAAACCAGAGAAAAATAGGAGTTTCGGTAATTCTTAGTAATAAATAGTTCTCATGCGCACGAATGCGGTGCGTTGTCCAGTTGGTGTAATTTTCTGGAAATGGTTAAGCTTTGTTTTGCACGAGGTGGAGGAATATCTTGAAAATAGAACCTATGCACGTTTTCGGAAAAGTTGGAAGTAACCATAGATGGACTACATAACAACATCTCTTCCGCATTACGTAGGTGTTGGTCTTCTACATGTTTCGGCAACTTCGTAAAAAATCGAGAATAGATTAGCTAAACATTATGTAACAAAAGTAATTACCTATCATTTTACATTTTTTTTTTTTTTTCCCCGTTTGATTTTTGAACCAGGACTAAAGACTTGCTTTTTGCAACTGCTCGCAAAACGTGAAAATGGACGATGATCTTACGTCTCGGGTAGGCCGACGTTTCGTGATTGCACAAAGTCCTTCCATTAAAATAATTACACTCTCTAAATTTTCTTTCTTTCTCTCATTAGTTGACACAGAGATGCGGTCCAGCGGCAGGCCGCGTAGTGGAAATGCTCCTTAATTTCCAGCTGACAGTGCTTGGTGTTCGCCCGTCTATTTGGCTCCGTTGCGTTTTGGCAGTGTTTTAAAGGCCAGCGGGTGCCAACTCTTTGTGAAATGCAACCGAGCGTCCGCAGTCGACAGCACTTCGCGCATTCTACACCTGAGATTATTTTGACTTCACTGCCACGCGTGCAAGGAAACCCATGGTTGATGTACCTAACTAGCATTGGCGGGGAAAACATGTTCTGATATCACCCCCGTGACTGAATTTGTTTCTGTCCTTCACGTCAGTTCAACTGTCTTGCCCCGTTTCATGGGGCCGCGGTGGCGCTGTGGCTTTGCATCTCGCCTCCCGCTAAGACGAACCGGATTCGATTCCCGGTTGGGTTGCTCTCGGATTTTCGCACGTGGGCATCGAGCCGGGCGATGCCACTCGTCAGCCTGTTTTCTCGAGGATATCTCGTTTCCATCGCCCTTACATTCCGGCGCTGCTTCACACTCACCTCGCTTCACNCCTTACATTCCGGCGCTGCTTCACACTCACCTCGCTTCACTCTCGTTGGCCCTCAAGACCTCTCCACTCCACACCGTTTCGTAGCAACATATATTTTCATTGCGTGCGCTCTAATGGAGCGAAATCATGGACAACCAGTGAAAATGGCTCTACTTTAAATCAGGTGCAGGTTACTGACTGCTACGGTGGATATATTTCAAAAGTAGAATTTTGCTTCGTTGCGTTGTAAAATGGCGGATAGTGGTCAGCAGGTTGGGTTTTAAACTTCGCAAAGCTGTTCAAATGTACAGCGCACATTTACCATCGAAGCATGAAGTATTTTTACGTCACGCAATTATTACTGTAGTTTGACATTATATTTTTTTGCTCAACTTTACGTCGGCGTACAGAGTAGTGGTTAGAGTGGTCGCTTTGCGAACGTGTAATGTACCGTGTATTTTAAATGGCGGTACAATCCCACACACCTCCAAAATTATTTGTGTTATAAATTAAATGTATTGGTTCAGTATCGAAGAAAATACTTTTTATATAATTCATTGCTTACAAAATTATTAAATCCCCAATCTTAACCACACGTGAACTACAAAATGTAAAATCACGTCTTATACCCTATCTCAAGGCAGGACAATGAATACAGCATCGTGACAGTGATTCCCCGTTCATTCGACTGACTGTCCTGTCTGTGGCAGCCTCTTAACCGACTTTCATTGTACGAGTATTCCATTGGCTGTTATCACTTGTTCAGTTTAAGAGTGTGAAGATTTGTGCGTTCCATTAAACATGGACGTCACCAAACTGCAAAATTTCCAGTCATATAAATGACCAAAGTACCAAATATTATAAGCAGTTTTGTCTAGTTTAAAACTGGTCACAGGAAATTAACAGCGAAGCAGTCGTCAATAGCGTCAAATTATTACTGTTTCGTTTTGGAGACAAAATGCATTTACTCCCAGAGATTTGTTAACTTGTCAATGGATTTTCCTGCCAAATAGTGGATTTCGAGTTTTGGGGTTATTTTTTCAAGCTTAACCATTAGCAGAGGTGCCTATCGCGTAACTTATCACGAGGGAACAAAAATTGTTCTTCCGTTCGCCAGATTTCCAAGTTCTCGCGCATGCGTGCATGCTGTACGTTCGCAAACGTCAGACGGACATACACTAAGGCCATTTTCAAGTCCACGTATTCGGTAACAAAGTAGCCACTCTAAATGCCAAGCCATTGAACTATCCAGATAGCTATTTTTGGTCCCTGTGCCCACCTCTTTTTTGTGGTGAAAAATTACCGGCGTGTTCGTTTCACTTTCAGCAGCCTGGGAAATGATGATCAAGCCAGAAAATTTTATTTACTATAAGTTACACTACGCCACTGTCTTCTCACGCTGTTGATATTCTACCTTTTTCTTGTCACTCCTACACGTGACTTGCCGTTTTTCGGTGATTTAACAAGGAACTGTAATAATAGAAAGCCCAACGATAAAACAAAAATTTATCTTTTGTTAAAACCCAAAATAGACACGCCCCAGCATTCCAAAAGTATGTCTTAATTTAAGGTTGATATGATCGGCTCGGAGTTATGCATTATTGTGATAATTNCCCCCAGCATTCCAAAAGTATGTCTTAATTTAAGGTTGATATGATCGGCTCGGAGTTATGCATTATTGTGATAATTTTACTATAGCCTACGTGGTAAACACTACACGACAAAGGGCAAAAACGTTTACGTTATTACCTAGTAACGCAGGCACTGAAGGGTGTATTATTTTTCTTTCATGCGTGGGGAGACCACAAAACTAATTTACTTTAGTGTTAATAGCAATNCCACAAAACTAATTTACTTTAGTGTTAATAGCAATGGATTTTATTGATGTTTAAAATTCAATAGTTTTTTGGCTTCTTTTTGTAGTGAAGATAGAAGCGGCAATGAGGTTATCTGTACTTTCATATATATTTTTCTTTGAACTTTACTCTTTGTTGGCAGCAAAGATTGAAAAAAGTACACGTCGTTACCCGTCGATTTTGTTTGGGTCACTTAAGCAAATTTCATCTGTCTTGAAATTGTAGAAATGATGCGTTGTAGGTTTTACCGGCGCAGTGCGCCTTTTTTTTTTTTTTTTTTTTTTTTTTTTGGTAGCACTGGGCCTGCTGCCTNTTTTTTTTTTGTGCCACTGGGCCTGCTGCCTTTTTTAACGTTGATCAATCGAGGAGAAGTCGAAAGCAAGCGTGTACGGGGTCTTTTTGTACGTAAAAAGCAGAGCACGGGGCGGCGCTGAAACGAGAGAGGTCTTGTGGAAGAAAAGGGCGTATCTTCCTGCCATTTGCTTTATTGCTCGCGTGGCTTTGCCGATGATGTCTTCCCTCCACCCCTTATCAATCTTCTCCTGGAGGCCTCATGAATCATTCCCCCGCATACTGCGATCACAGGAGCGAAGAAGCAAGCCCACCGCCATTATTTTCATATCGATGTAATTTGTTGATGAGAGCCCGAGGAGCGGAGTCTTCAGGACCTTCCCCGACCGGCACCTACCTACCACCTACCACCTACCCATCCTGCAAGCCCACCCAACCCCGAGCAGGTCCCCGTGGCAGACATGCCTGCCGGAGGGATCCATAATGCATTGCGCGCGCTCCAGCCTCCCTTGGGCTCCTGAATTTATCATCCCCTCCCCCCTTCCTCCCCTCTACCAAGGAACCCTGTCCTCCTTCTCCACCTGCTCCTCACCAACCCCCTCCTCGGCATCTCGGCGCTCTGGCGGCGGCTTGCGGAACTGTTTCGCGTCGTGTTTCTGCTCGCGAAATTTCCGCACCTGTCTCCGTCTTGACGTGAGATATGGCGACCCCAGGAGTGATTGCGGGGGTCCTTGTCGCGCTACGCCCGTGTCTCCATTGTCGCTCGCCTTGCTGATCCTCGCCCATCGACCGTCATCTCTGCCCTGGCCGAGGTTGTTGTCGCCTTGGCTCTAGTCTATTCCCTGTTTTCTTCACACTTTTTGAATCAGACCTTTGCAAGGTCACCCTAGGTGTAACGTGTTTGGTTGTTCCTTAAATGTGCCATGCATCACAAGTACTTTATACTTTTGTCAACATAAAAAATTCTTATTTTTGATTAAAATTGAACCTTATGTTATGTTTTATCTATAAATTATAATTTTAATTTCTAATGGATAGTGTAAGAAATATTTCTCGTGCAAAACTTTATTTATTAAACGGAGTGCGCACGAATACGGTGCATTGTCCCTTTGGTGTAGTTTTCTAGGCTTGTTTGAATCTTTTTTTGCATCAGGCCTGAAAGTATAACTTCAACAGGGATTCAGAAAAATTGGAAGTAACCGTAAATGAACTATAATATAAGGTTTATTCTACTCAGGTTGGGGAGAAAAATAGATTCCTTACTGAAGAGTTTGGCACGGGGGAAATTTCCGCCGCTAGGTGCGCTGGTGTTCCGAAGAGGTAACTTTTAAGCTGGTGGTATATGAATACATTCTATATTTTTTCGTGTGAAAGTTCGTTTTTTTTTTGGCCGAGATTGTGATATATATGTGTGTGTATGTGTATATATATACATACATACATACTTGTCCGTGGCGAAATATTAGGCGTTAGCCTTATTTTGTAACTGTTATTCACGCTCTTTAATGCTGATTACAAGAGTAAGTGTTTGACATCGTGCTTTCGTACACATGCTTATTATTAGTTTTTAAAAAAGTTACGAATTTAAGAACGTAATAGATATAGCTATCATTAAAAGGGATTTTTATATTCAGTTGTCACATTTAAATAAAGTAATTGCGTAATGCAGCGTTTTGCTAAATCCAATTTCACAACAGATTACTAAATAACATGTGAATATATTTCGTTACATTTCCACTTTTAGTGCGAAGAAAAAGTTAATTCTCTGAGTAAGTTATAACACAATACAATTTGGAAGATTTACACTATTAAGATATATTTTATGAAAACTGTTATTACCTCATTTGATTATATATNATATATACTGAAAAAAAATCTGGGTCACATACAGCAGCAGTGCTACCTGATGGCGAAAATGTTTAGTTGCCAAACAGAACAGCATTAACACCTGAGTAGAAAAAACCTTACTGACTCATTACGAAGACGTTATATCAAATGCATTATTAGATGCCAATGCCGATACATTTCTGCCAATATAACCCGGTGGTGTTGTCATCTTCGCCCAGCAGACAGCAGCACATCTGTTCAGTAGTGCATTTCATTGGCATTAACGATACAGTTGCCAACGCGGTGGGCAGGGAGGCGACATTTTCTTTTCTCCCTGGAATGTTTACTTAACCATGAACAGAAATCAAACGACGGGAACCATCTCGTAATACGTCAGATGTATTAAAAGTGGGGAATTTTTACCAATATATGATGACAATATATACATTTCAAAATATTGCCAAAAAATATAACAGTAACACCTATTGCCGCTAAGTTATTTTTCGCACGCTGCTTCCGCTGCAGGTTAATCACGGAAAAAGAAAGGTGAAAACACACACACACACACACACACACACACACACACACACATATATATATATATATAAGTTATGGTATAAAGTGAATCCTAAGGGCGTTATAAATCTTTGAAGTTGGACCTGAAANAGACGTTATATCAAATGCATTATTAGATGCCAATGCCGATACATTTCTGCCAATATAACCCGGTGGTGTTGTCATCTTCGCCCAGCAGACAGCAGCACATCTGTTCAGTAGTGCATTTCATTGGCATTAACGATACAGTTGCCAACGCGGTGGGCAGGGAGGCGACATTTTCTTTTCTCCCTGGAATGTTTACTTAACCATGAACAGAAATCAAACGACGGGAACCATCTCGTAATACGTCAGATGTATTAAAAGTGGGGAATTTTTACCAATATATGATGACAATATATACATTTCAAAATATTGCCAAAAAATATAACAGTAACACCTATTGCCGCTAAGTTATTTTTCGCACGCTGCTTCCGCTGCAGGTTAATCACGGAAAAAGAAAGGTGAAAACACACACACACACACACACACACACACACACACACACACACATATATATATATATATATAAGTTATGGTATAAAGTGAATCCTAAGGGCGTTATAAATCTTTGAAGTTGGACCTGAAACACTTGTTTATTATAACAAATATTAAGAATGGGACACTGTCAGGAAAATGTGAAAAAATGAATCGCGGCATGCGGGTTATTAATTCATATTTTAAATCCAAAGTATGCTAAAGCGTTCGTGGAGATCAACTATAAGTGTATTCGGGCCCAGGTGTTCAAATAGTTGCAGAGTCACCATTTTTACGCTTCCATGTTTGGATAAAATTTCGCGGGGAACCTAGACTTTTAAGTAAACATCGGTTAGACTTTCGTGTGATTTTGCTGTGCGGCGGTGCAGAAAAGTAAACTCACCGCTGCTGCGCTTTCAGAATTTTCATGTGAAGGTATTCAACGGCGAATTATTGATGTGTGAGTTCTGCATCTGTCGTATGGGGCATGAAAAAAAAAAGCCCCCATTGAATAAACACTGTGAAAGAATTTAACGGTAAGTTATTGACGTGTAGGATCTGCAACTGTCGT
>NQII01004763.1:159986-174900 GCA_002778355.1 Clitarchus hookeri | reverse complement strand
GGGGGGGGGGCTCGTTGAATAACACGTCTTTAGGAGGGGCACAAAAGGACTTGCAGAGGAAATAAGCATTATGAGGACAGCTTACAAGGGGTGATGTTTGTGAAACAGCCGAAACTTTCGTAATTCCTGGTATATCGTTTGGAAAACTGGACAGTAGCGAACTGAAATAATGGCTGGGCAAGCATCTAGCTGGAGCGTTGTTAAAAATAAGTATGGCCGTATGTTCAGAGAAAATGAATTTGAATTAAAACAAGTGTTAGGAAGTATATGCTGTTCACCGTTATTTGAGAACTTACGAAATCAACCTTTGGAAAATGTCACTGCCCCGACCTGCATACATTTTCACTGGTACATTGACTGGCGTACACCTGTAAGGTTGGTAACGACAGAGGGAAAGTAGTTCCATGCCTTAACGTTGAAGTTTATTCGGGAATTATTTCTTTTGCTTTCAATTTTTTAATTCATATAAGTGTAAGAATGAACAAATTTGTAAGCTATTTTACTTTATTTGCCTGTATTTACCTACATAATAATTCCACAGTTTCAATTGTTGGACACGTGAATAAAATGATCAGGCCCATGGCAATGTTAGTTTTAAATATGGCGGAAGAATATACCATGCGCATACAAGTAGATCTTAAGCAGGGCTTTTAAAAGTGCTCTGTTTACCGTGAATAGCCTATAAGGATGTGATTCTCTCGGATAAAGCAGCAAAGAGTGACAACTGTTACAAAGATAGGCCTGATGTTAAAATGTCTGCAACCAGGAACTGAACATTCACATTTTTAGCAGCTTCGCGTATTCTTCATACAGCAAATGTGCTTGTTGCTCGTCCGATGGGATTTATGTTGGTTTTAAGTGTCAAGTTTAGGTGGAAAATAATAATTGGTTACCTCAGATATGCTTTCCGTGGCATCACCAAATCACTGCAACGTACCGTCGAACGTACAGCGACGTGTGCAGAGAAAGTAACGTGGCATGTGTGGGTCATGCATAAAACTATTTGAAAAAAAGTAAATATTCTTGTTAGTAAAATTAATTTTTTTCTTGATACGGAATATGTCGGGCGTTTTTTGAACTCTAGAGTAAAAAAAGGAAAGTGTGGGTAAAATGGGGCGCGAGTAAATGTTGTTTCCAACGCAAGCTGTTACTCGACGCAAGACATTGCTAAACCAGTCCCATACCTCGCTCACTGCAAGTGATGGAAGTACAATGAATTGACGTTCACTTTATTCTGTTGAAATATTTGCCAAATTTGTAAATTGAAATTTTGAGGGAGTTTGTCTTCTTTGTTCGAAACCTAATAACCTACAAATTATTCAAGTTTTTACTACGGACATTTTACCAAAAGCATTTAAATTACTCTCAAGGAAAAGCATTCCGTTTTCAGTTTCCAGAGGAAAGATTTATGCATGCTATGAAATTGAATTTGCTTAAATTAGAATGGAAGCCTCAGATCGGTCCCTTTTACAGGAACTGTTTCAAGGCATTGGTGCACATTTCAGGAATTAAAAATGCACTAGTCATGTCTGCACAGTACGAACAATTCATCAAATTGTTTGCACAATACAAACAATTCATTAAATGTGCCAAAACATTGCTTTTTATTTTTGTTGAGACAATGAACTCGTAGCAGGGTTTATGATTTTTGTGAAAATTTTAACAGAGGAACAGAAACATCACGCATAAATAACATGTTTCTTTTTAGTAAAGTGTTTTTTTATGAGTAAATATATGCTAAAATGAAAATAATGTGGACTCCGCGTTCAAATATAAGCTTAAAAATCTTTCTGAAAGTATTCTGTGAGTTTAAGTGTCAGTTATTACATAGTTTCGCCGATAAAGTCACTGTGAAATTTTTTTTTTCGTTGTGTTTGTATACAATTCAAATCTTTCCCTTCAAACTATGCATTATTCTTTTTAGTATTCTCAGTTATATACTTTGCTTTGCATATAGCTGTAGTGTAATTCAATTTGAAAAATGTTAAGTCAATGTGCTACGTTTGTTTCCATGTAGTTTTCAGAACGGTACCAGTATTTTCTGTATTCAATCCCAACTGAGAACGATACCCGTTCCCATGAAAAATACGAATCTGAATTGAAACAGATTTCAATATTGTGGCTAATGTGCGTGTTTATGTGGCNAGATTTCAATATTGTGGCTAATGTGCGTGTTTATGTGGCGAAAGGGAATTTATGTTGGCAACAATGGAATGATACCGCTAACCAAATATTTATTCTAAAATTAAATATTTTTAATGTAGGTGCACAATAAAAAAAGGATGATAAATGTAAGTATGTAGTACAGAAATGCTACTCGAGAATGCGCGCTTTTTAGTTTTGATACGATTTCAGTGTGTGGACCTACCTAACTGCTTGAGACTCAATTCGTTTTGAATACCGTTTACACTGCACAAATTCAACACGGAAACCGCATTGAAAACGTTTTGCAAACGACATGGAAACGTAGCATGCGTTTATGACGAGATTTCGATGTAAATTTTAAAGCAACATGCTGCTGCGAAGATAACTGCAACATCTTAAAGCTTTCGTGATGCNACGAGATTTCGATGTAAATTTTAAAGCAACATGCTGCTGCGAAGATAACTGCAACATCTTAAAGCTTTCGTGATGCATATTGGCGTGCAGAGGTGAATTAAAACCTAATTGCCGTGCAGTATCTTATCGGCTGGCCTGGGCTTCATTCTCCGCCTTGAACTGGTTCCACAATACAGGTTCGATTAGCTGTAGCCAATCAGAATGAAGCAGCAGTCTGTCGCAGTGCGTCGGTGATTGGTGCGTTTCGCGGGAACGTGGCGTTGCGATTGTTTTCAACTGTCGGCGATGGCCGACGACGGGAAAGAAGAACGAATGTTTATTTACGTGGAGAATAAGAACAACTATTTGTTTACAGTATGAAGCCCGTTCACGCTCACGTCTTTGTATCTTAATTTTTATTTTTTGCTGCACTGATGTACGAAATAGAAGACACGGCTTCGTANTTCACGCTCACGTCTTTGTATCTTAATTTTTATTTTTTGCTGCACTGATGTACGAAATAGAAGACACGGCTTCGTATACATATGGGCAGTGACATAAAGATCGTCTATTAACAACATGGAAAAGATTATTCTTCGTTTTATATGTCTCTCGTACTCGCCGTATACTAATGCGTCGTTTTCAGTGCACATTGCGTCCACACGGCCTTGTTTGTTCATCTTCTACCCCTCTTAAAACATGCATTGTCAATGTTCTTCGCGTTTCTTTTGTCACATTCGTGAGGCCTAAAAATGTTATCTCCCCCTCTTGAGCTAGATAGCAGCACCGTCTCAGGCGGCGTGCGTCGCCGACAGATCGTCGCGCGATTGTGAAACGGCAAGTATAACGCATCGCATCGCATCGCATCGCATCGCATCGCATCATTGTGGAACCAGCTTTACGTGTCTTGTTTACACAGAAAGACAATTGGAAATGTGCCAGCGCTGTTGGCGTTGCCAGGGACACCATTATTCTTCAGGTGTAAAATCGTCCCTACGTGCGTCAGCTTGCCGGGTTTCACTTGTATCGCGTGGACAACAGATTCTTCGCCAAGGCCGCTCTCAGGCTCTCATTTTACAGGGTCAGACTGTCTCAGCGCAGTTTTTTAAAGTTTAAGTCGAGGTTCTGCGTTGCACGGTTATGCGAAGAATATCTACATAAAGAAGACGGTTTTCCCGCCGCTCACGCAGCCTAAGGCTGTTAACGGTTGAATTAGCACTTTTGAAAGCCCCGCTTGGGTTCTACTTCTCTGATTACATTTTATATTTCCGTAGCATGTAAATTTAACAATGCCGAGGGCCTTAACGCTTTATTCATGCGCCATCCAAGTGAAGCCAAGAAATAGTTATGAATTTAAGCGTGTTACAAAATCCTATTATAATGTGAATGAAACAAGGAACACCAGTCTCCCTGGACATAAAAAAAATTTTGCTCTCTCAACACAACGCTAAGTCGTAGGATTTTTTTTTTTCGGCGCTGACTTTAAGCTGAGAGCCAATATGCGCTGTAACGTATAGCTTACGTTGTTAAAGGCCGTCCACGGTAGAGCGAGCACTTTTGAAATAAACCTTCGTAAAATTTCGCTGTCGCTACCTGCGCATATTTTAACAGGCACACTGAGTAGCATGCGCCCAGTAAAGTTGGTAACGACGGAGTGGAAAGTAGTCTGTGCTTTTTAACGTTGAATTAAAAGAATTAGGTAAACATTTGTGAATATACTTAAAATATTTATATTGCCTTCTAGTTTACTTTTTCAATGCATGTAAAAAGTAAGAATAATAAAATTTGTAAAATATTTACTTTCCCGACAGTTTCACTTGACCGGCGCATGAATAAAGTAATCAGGCCCTTGGCAATGCTACTTTTACATATTGCGGAAGAATACATAATGTGCATACAAGCAGATCTTACGCAGGGCTCTTTCAGAAGTGCTCATTTTACCGTGAACAACATTTACGTGAAATCGCCGTGAAGTCTTAGAGCGTTTGCTGTCACCGCGGGCCCTGAACGCAGCAGCAGCCTCTTCGTGCCAGGAAGCTACCGTATACAGGTAGCACTGTGACTCTCGGTCTCAAATGAAAGCGAAGGGGAAGATGCAGTGCTGACACAACGGGTAAGTAAGAGTTCGATTACCTGCCCGAGCCATCCCGATTTCTATTGTGCATGTGTTTATTTTTTTTCCACTCCGGAAAATGCTGCAGGCGAATGTCGAACGCTTCCTCAATTCAGTCCACTGCCGATTCCTTCCCTGTTCTTGATTCTCCTAACAACTTGTTCTGTCTGAAATGACGCCGCTGTCTACGTGACGTTAAGCCCTATCTACCTATTACTCTCACTAATACTCTAATAAAAAAACTGTTTACTTTTAAATATAAGTTCTAGTATGACTTTGACAATAATTACAGCTATGTATGTAATAAATATGTATACACACACCTGCAGTTTACACACTATATCGGTTATTCTGGTATATCACACACAATCTGGAAATATAAATTCAGGAATTCAGTCTGTGAGTATAATATTTAACCGTCTGATTGTTATTGAGTGATGGAGATGTAATTTAACATCATAATTGAACTGAGCTATCGATTTGTAACGTATTGGTTCTTTCCCTCATAAGTTATTTGGATTGTGTTATATAAAAAAAAATTAACACTATCTACTTTTGTGGCAGACGCCCGGAGAAAAATTGCTTCCCGTCAGTTTCAGAAAGACTGCAGTGCAGTAGATACTTTTGTCGGATCGAGCTGGTGTTAAAAAAGAAGAGGAAAAAACATTCGGCTATGTTTGAAAATTGACGTTTCTTATCTGCTCGTTTTTCCCGCGACAGGGAAGGAAAGTTGTGACGTCTTCAGAGGCCAGGCACGCCTGTAGAACGGATAACCCCCATGTCTCGCCGCTTCCTATTCAGACGACGCCTGTTCGTCGTAGATAGCGACGCCCCAGGAAGAAAAAGACTCCAGTCAGCCTCCCACCCCCGTCTCTCTCCAGTTCTAAATCTAGTTTCTTCCTAAAAACCAACAACAGCAGCTGGAGAAACTCCTGCCGCAGTGTTCTCGGTAGACGTCGTCGTCGTCGGACCTTGTCTAACGAGACGGGCTTCGTCTTGCAGTGATTAGTCGGTTGAAGGGGCAAGGCCGAGAGGCGGCCCCTAGCTTAAGCTCGGATTGAACCCGGACACGTTGCAAAGGAGGCGGTTACGAAGGACAGAATTTTTTTATATTTTTTATTTTACCTCCCTTCAGAAGACGTTGAGAGTTGAATCCCATGGGTGATCCTCCAAGGACTCCGCCCTTTCTTCCCCTTCATCGGTCTCTCTCTCCCCTGCGATCCTTTTCTCCAGCGGCGGTCAGCCAGCCAGTCGGAAGGAAGAACTTTCCCGAATTGCTCGGGGCGNGGGGGGGTTGCTACTTCCGCGGAGGTAAGGAAAAGAGGGTTTCTTTGTGTGCCGCCCGGAGTTGGAAAGTGGTCCGTGGGTTGGGGCTCGGGCGAGTGGACACGGTACCTTTGTGCTATTTGCTCTTCCCGCGGTCCGGAGTTCCATCCTCCCTCAAGTCCCGACCTCGAGGACGTGACTTTTGGTCTTCCGCCACTACTCTCTCCTCTGCTTCCCCCCGTCACCGGAAGGACGACGGGCGCGCCGCGCAAGGGAGGAATTATTCGGTCCACGACCCTCATTCTCGNAGGGGGGGGGGGTGGTTGCCTTCAGTGGCCGACGGGCCGTGACGGAGCGGGTCTCGTAGACAAAAGAAGCTTCCCACGTGAAAGAGCGAGGGCGGTAGGGATACGAAGACGCCATTGTGGCCGCGCGGCAACGGCCAAAGCACAGCTGGACAATACGAGCCACTGTACGTGGCTATCAAGGACTAGATGTAGTGGTCAGGCTACTCGCCTTCCGCCTAGGTGAAGCTGGTTTCGATTCCCGGCTGGGCTGCTGCCCGGATCTCCCATTTCCCCCGTCGTTGCATTCCGGCGCCGCTCCACGCTCGCCTCGCGTCGCCATAATCGGCTCTAAAGACCTCGATGATAAAAGCCGCCCACTCCACGTGGTCAGTTATGATGGACGTGTTTGTTTACATTTATACGCATCGGTGGTAAAGGGGACTACGTCACAAATATGTAACTTTACAAGAGTGTTCTTTGCTTCGAAATCAAGATGGCACACAGTTCCCTTTCCTACTGGCTAAAGGAGACAGTGCTTTGCATCCTGTAAAGAAGCTTGAAAATACAATAAGACAATGTCAAAGCTTCTGTTTTGTAAAATATACTTAGTGCCCTTTACCTCCGATGCACAGATTTGAATCTTCTACAGACTAACACTTTTATATTAATAAAATCCTTTACCTAACTGGGATATATTATAGTTTCTTTGAAACTATATATGGGGAAGTGTATAAACACCTTCAAGCACTTACCTACATAAATAGTATTCTAACCTAAACTCCTATCCACTTTATTTGTATAGGCTGTTTACGTTAAAGTGAGCACTTTCGGAGCCCTAGTTAATTTTTTTAATTCAGCCATTTTTTATTATTTTGCCACCTTTCTAAATAAATATGGCCATGTAAGTAATTAGCACAGTGTGTAAATTCCACAACGCCTAAGGCTAAAATAAAATATATTTGNATATGGGGAAGTGTATAAACACCTTCAAGCACTTACCTACATAAATAGTATTCTAACCTAAACTCCTATCCACTTTAATTTTATAGGTTGTTCACGGTAAAGTGAGCACTTTCGGAGCCCTAGTTACTTTTTTAATTCAGCCATTTTTTAGCCTTTAACCACCTTTCTAAATAAATATTGACATGTAAGTAATTAGCACAGTGTGTCAATTCCACACCGCCTAAGGCTAAAATAAAATATATTGATTGAGTATTATTCCAAATGAGAGCGCTTTCAAAAGGCTCACTTTACCGTGAACATTCCATAATAGTTATGTTGGCAGAAAGACAGTCCAACGCTGAATCATGGAGTGTGTGCACTGTGCAACTCATATGTGCACTCTACCACACTGTCCTCTCTACGGTGGCGATGCGTGATCAGACCGCCGACACAGAGCCTCCCTGCTTTCGTCGCGTTGGCATCCCGCGCGCTCATAGCTTCATTAGCCGGATAGTTGCTGGGGATTTTTCTGTAGCCAAGTCCGAGCAAGTTTTATTGTTCCCGAATTCTTCTGTTGTTGGACTCGAGCCGCGCGAACGTCTTTCTTCGCCGCAAGAAAATGGCCGTCGCGGCGCCATTCTGTTCCAGCTGCCAAAAATTCCGCGGCCAGGGATTCGAACAACCAACTGTTTTCACAGCAGTTTGTGTCTTACCTGTCCAGCGTTGGAACTCAAGGGTGGGGTTTAGCAAACAAGACGAAAGCTAGTTTTGTGGCATCTGAACACTTCAAAGCTCTGCTGAGTTGTTTTTTTTTATCAGCCCAGTTTGTGATATGTCACGTGTAAAAATGAGCACTGCTGTTTGCTTAGTAAATAAAACATTCGTCGCTTACCATTGAAAAATTGTTAGATACATAAGTATTTTAATGTTTCACCAATACTTAATCTTATGTGTGCAAAACAAGTAAATTGATTAAATTTGCTACTGATGCAAACATACAAGTCCAATCACACGCTAAAATCTTTTATTCGCTGGTATCATTACTGAAATTACCGAGCCATTTTTTACTTTGAAATACATGCAGGGTCGGGTATTAATATATTTAATTAGTTGATTCCAAAAGTTTTAAATTATCAGTGGATCACATGTCACTAGTAAGATACAATTGCCGGAAGAATAAAATGCGCATTTCAAGCTGAAGTAGTGTTTCTTATGTCCTGCTTGCACAGCATTTAATGCAAGAGTTCTAGTTAGATCAATGGTACAAGTCCCTTTGTAAATAGTTCATGTCTTCTGTTGTTACTTTGAAGACGAATTCTGTATTATCCCTTAGTTTAAGTATGGGCGATGAATTTGGTTTCGCCACCAACGCATGGCAATCAGTGAAGCGCTCACGTCTGGAAGCGTATAAGCAGAAGACGTAAACTCATGCCGAGTTACATTTATGGTCAGAGTAACTGACAAAATAAATTATTCTAATTGAATGTTAGGAAATTCTCTCTATGATTTGCTTATTCACTTAGCAAATCGTTTTCTGCACTGTACCCTAAGTATGGCAGCCACCTATTGCTTGGCCGGTTAAACAGAACTTTTAATTATATTTTATCTATAAATTATAATATTTCATACATAATTAATATGAATAAAACAGAGAGAAAATAGATGTGTCAGTAAAGCCTAGTAAGAAATAGTTATGTACAATATTATTCCACTAAGAGTGCGCACGAATGCGGTGCGCTGTCCCTTTGGTGTAATTTTCTAGATTTGTTAAGCTTTTTGTTAGCATGAGGTGGAGTAATATCCTGCAAGTATAACTTTTTCAGGGCTTCAGAAAAGTTGGGAGTAACCGTAAATGGATGACAGTCACGTCCATGTACTAAAAAAAGGGAGATAAAATTAAACCCAAAATAAAGCTTTAACGATTGCATCCTTAGGCAGATCGCTGTCTAAATAATATCGTTTTAAAATAAAAATTGCAGTTTCCAGCCAAAAATGTTAGGCAATGTCTTAGACGATAGCAGGTTACACGACAGACGTTGTAATTTCAAAGCTTAGGAAGCAGTTCTATTGTACGACATGGAGACATGCAGCTAGCGGACAAAATAATATGAACATTTATACGAAAAATGCCCTTACTTCATCCTTGCCTCAAAGCCGCGTCACTTAGCACAGGAATCTGCCACCTAGTAGCCTTGAAGACGGAGGCATCAGTTTATCAGCAGCAGTTGGACGGGTGGTAAGTGAACATTCTGCTAGCAGTCAAACGCGGTTTCGTCCGACCACTCATACTTCCAATGAAATATTAAACTTGTTGCGCCGAAGTCTGAAGCCTCAGTGGCATAAACAGCCAACCTTGCGGGTGTTGAGAGATCGCTGCGTCAGCAGACGACAGCCTGTACAAAACATGGTGGGAAGTCATCTTCGAAACAGAACAGTGGGCGAAAATCAGAGCTCGCCGGTGGGAATTTGAAGTTGTCGAAGCGGACAGTGGCCCGAAAGCACGAGACAACTGTGTCTAGGTAACCTACGAGTTGGGAACACCCTTCATTTGTACACCGTATCAACCACAATTGCATGATGTGAAGGTTCATAGCAAAGCGGTTATCCCAAAACCATTGGTGACGAAGTGTAACAGTTTTAAGCGGGGATAATGGCGCCGAGAGCTCTTGAGAGTTGACGTTGCACCAATGGCGACAAACCATCCGCGTCTACATTATTTCAGTCTACCGGACGTGTTAATTTCTGGAGAAGGCCGCAAGAACCTATCACGTTTACTGCCTTTTTCCTTCTGCTTAGCACGAGGGAGCTCTGCGATGATGCGGAGAGCGATATCTTGGCGTGATCTATGACAACGTGCAGTTCTGCATCGGACGATCGCAGAAATATCGCAGCATTCTGGCCATCGTCTCCATCCAATGCCCCAGACTGTGTTCCATAGGGAACGGTCTGCGTTCCAACACGGCAATACCAATTCACCCTGCTCGGTGCATGCGAGCGTAGTCCAATAAGCACAAGTATGGAGTGGAACGTCTAGTCTGGAATTTAATACAATCGAACCCTTGTGAGGTATTTCGAAGAAAAAACTACATGCTAGGTTTCCACCTGCAGTTAAAGTCAGGTATTTTATTTTTATGTCGCATATCAAAAGAAACTACTGGACTCCCTAAGTTTATTATTCGTTCTCGAGTTATAAAATCCGTGATTAAAACTGAAAGTAAAATAAACACTGGGTAAATCATAGCTTTGTGCGAGGAATTTTCTCATTGAATGGTGGGATCATAGCTGGTCGCGTGCAAACATTTCCGAGCAACGAACACTGTAACGTGAAACGTGGTGAGAGCAGTTTGGCCATTTTCAATTATCTTCGTAATCCACTCATAGCTGGGGTTTGGCCTAAATCTACAGCTTTACTTCCGACGTGTGCAGATAGATGTTTTGTGCCTTTTATAGTCCACGGATGCAAGGGAAATATTCTCCTGGGCCACTGAAACAATAGTTAAATGGAGTGTCATGATCTGCTGTAGGAATTTGTGTCTGCATAATTTAATTCGATTAGTCAGATGTAAAATGTATTCAACTTCGTACAGTAGTTAGTTTGGCTTGCTTTGTGACATGTAACTCTCTTAACATATCATTGTGGAACTAAGTTAAGTACTCCTAGTAATTGAATTCTTTCAAGAAAAAATCTCAATACAACTTGTTTGCTAAATCCAATTAGTGAGAATTTCGCTTTTTATATCAGTTCATTTAAGCGGCATAAAATGAGGTGAAGTGAGTGCATTCATGCGTTTTATTTGTTTTAACAATCATAATGTTGCCAATTAAACTAAAAACGAAAAGAAAGACATACAATTTAAAGGTACATATATTTTATCCTTTATAATTATCGTTGGTTTGTTAACGCGATTGGTGAGATAACTGTCAGGATGCGAGTTACTTTGGGTTCAAAGCCTGGACTTCACGTATTGTTTTAAATTTTTTTAATTACTTTAAATTGTACAATATAAACAAAAACTATCGGAAATATGTTTATTTCTCGTAATGATAGGGCTAAATTCAATAAAAACTATATTTAGTTCGCCGCGTCCAGTTGGCTTCACTTATTCAACCAGTGAAATTGTTTCACTTAAACAACCATTGGTTTTCCACTGATTCTAAGTGTAGCCATTTTCACTGATTCTAGTAGTTGAATTTCACTGCGAATCAGTGCCTTTCCACTGATTCAAATTTAGAGTGTGTATTATTTGCTGATAGTGGTAAAATGCCAAACACAAACTTTTTTTTTTTGCAGTAAAAGTTACCCATTATTTTGTTAAAAGTTTTGTGCTCCTAAATAGTCCTTCAAATTACGTAATTCGCATAAATTGTATTTTTATTTCAAATATGCGCCACTTGATGGAACGCGAGTGATTTTTTTTTGTATGTTTATATTAACTTGAACTTTTTAAACAGAGTAATGCGCTGCATAACGTACAGGCGAATTACACGAAAATGTAAAATTTAAAGTACAATTGGCTTATGCTTGCACAAAACAGTTTGTTTTAAATGTAATTGAACGGATGTTATGAAACATTTTTATTCATCGTGGATTTTAGGAGAGAACTGTGTTGCTTGTTGTGCTTTACGTTTTCGTTTAGCATACGGTGCTGTTCAAGTTGAAGTTGAGTTGTGATGCACCGTGAACAATAACACGGATGCAGTAGAACAACCCACAAGTCCCGTACACCAGAATAATATCTGTTCAGGCCGCGAAAATATTCAGAGGTTGTGTGCAATGCTTTGTCTGCGTATTGATGTAGCTTTGTTGTGCATAAATAATATGGGTCTTAGATAGCATTGCTCTGTAAGGGTGTTTCATGTTTACTTGGCGAGGAGGCCTAACCGATCAAATTTTAACCCCATACGGATAACTGACAAGCACCTATTCAGTTAGCGCAGTGAACCTGTAGCCCATAATATTGAGGTACGGTCACTTTTGGACTCGTTTTTAATAGCTGCACGACTTAAAACCTAACAAAAATAGCGTAGAAGTATAGCGCAGAAAATTGTGTCATGGTAAACGGATGTTATAAAAACGCTGTTAGTGTTCTAGAGGCAGATGTTAATAGTTGGCGTATTTCGTGTAAATCAGAGGCCATAAAACTGTTTAGAATATGTGTTTATTGCTTTCACCTAAATGCAGTAAGTATGAGCCACTGCAGACTTGAAGTGATTTGCCGTATTTTGCTAGTTCTTTAGCAGTGTTCTGAAAATGCCATTACACTGTATAATTATTAGTCTACGTGTAAGGGAAGAACATTTATTTCCCATTTTTAGTGTTAATTACCTTTTTTAGTATGCTGGCAGCACAGTGCGGAATGGGCTGCTGTCATCATGCAGCGCACACTGACTTTACGGGCCAATGAGGTTTGTTTGTTTGGTACGACATTGCGGTCGTAGATGTAGTAATTTTAGGTAAAGGAAGTATTGAATTTTACGGTCCGGAGTCATTGTAATCAAACACTCGTAGAAAGGGCGTCCACGTAGGTCACTTGTGGTAAATGTGCGTTGCACTTTTACGTAGCGTGTACGTACGTAAATTACGCACCTTGGTGTTGTTGAAACCCAACAATACCGGCATTGTCATGCAACTATACATTTAGAGTTTTCTGCATTTGGTAATTGTGTAAAGTACTGGTCTGTTCGTTGCCATGCCACTCCGTTAATGATGCTGGGTCTTCAGTTTCATTTTTATATCCGAACTTCACAATCAGTCACAAAAAAAAATCATAACTTATAAAGCACTGCTAAAGTAACGTTGTGACGTATGAAATATTTCAATAACGAAAATCGCAGTACTGCATTAATGCGATGTATGACTAGAATTATTCTTAAACGTTTCGCATTAGTGGCAAAAAAAAAAAAAACTTATCGTGAGAGGTTTGCTGAAATGGAGTGAAACCCAAAATGAGAAAATAATGCTTAGAAGTCCAAAACGCGTTGGGCGTGTCGGGAGAGTCCATTGCCGCTGCACGAAGGGGTGGGGTTGTTCAGTTCAATGGTGGCAGTGGCCGAGTAATGTCAGGCGAGAGCTGCTCCGCGCGCGCATATTACCTGTCGAAAAAACGTCAAGTCCCGTGGACAGTGTCTAACAGCGCGGTAGTAGAGAGCGGTGTTATCAGATTGGTATGAATGGCGCCAGCAGTGTCACGTGGTTTCCCCCTCCCTCCAGTGGCGAGCGTTCGGGAGTGCACTCCCCTACCTTCCCTCCCCCAAAGCCGCGCCAAGATTTTTTTCTCTTTTGAACTTTACTCTACCTCATAGCAGAAGTAGCAATATGGTATCTTTCAGTTGGCCACCTTTAAAAGTTTACTTTGGGAAATCAGTTTAAGATTATGTTTCGTCCCATACGTTATACATAAATTTTAGCAAATCTACATTAATAAAATATTTACTGTGTGTACTTTTGTTGAATCCATTCCTCAGAACCGAAAATATGTGGTTCGTTCTATTAATTAGTATAGTTTCTCTTTCTCCCGCTCTCTCTCTCTCTCTCTCTCTCTCTCTCTCTCTCTCTCTCTCGCCCCTCAGTAAATTTCCCAATTTATTTGAAAATTAGAATAAAAATCGATGAAGAAAATGTATCGAAATCAAACAGGGAATTCCATGAACGTGTTTCAAAATGGCATTCATCTCAGCAAGAAAAAAAATTACGTGTACATTTTTTAATAATTGATTGTCGAAAATGCAGTGGAAATCACGATTCTGTCGTAGGGATTTTATCATTAATTGTTAGATTCTTGGAAAATTCACATCTTCACCTTTTATAGCGATGTCGTTCAAGAAGAGTAGTGGTATGATTATTAAAATTTTATGTTCAAATCTATTATTTAGAAGTGATGCCATACTCGTACTTCATTACTATTACACTTTGGATTATTCAGTTACTATAGGGTTCTTACGTTGAGAAAATAAAATAATTAACGCGTACGTAATGGAAATACAACAGACCAATATATATAAAAAAATAGTTCGCAGCAGGAAAACATTAAATATTTTTATATATCTTACAGTTGGTTCATCCGCAAGTCTGCTGAATATTCAAATTCCAAAATTTTTTTTGTCAGTAGCTGTAGTAAGAATGCATACATAGTTTCTTCTAGACGAAGGATAATTGGGTTTGAAAACCGCACAATAAAATATTGTGTATTTCAGCCGTTGCGGTGACAGTTTTTCAATTCCAAAAAAAAAAAAAAAAAAAAATATCGAAAATACCTAGGTACGTTCCACACACGCGCAGATGTGATTCTGTAGTCCATTCACGGTCACTTCCAACTTTTCTGAACCCCTGCGAAAGTTCTATTTGCACGATATTAGTCCGACTCTTGCAGACAAAGCATAAATACGTCTTAGAAAATTACACCAAAGGGACAACGCACCACATTCTTGCGCGCTCAGTGTAAAAATATGTTGCATAAGAACTATTTCTTACTTGGGCATTACCAACACACCTATTTTCTCCCTGTTTTTATTTATATAAGTTATAAATTAAATATTATAATTTGTAAATAAGAGTTGAATAAAACAAAAAATAAAAGTACTTTTATGTTAACACGTGTTTAAAACGCTTGTGATACATGACATATTTAGGATACAACCAAGTAAGTCATACGTTGGGTGATTTTTCAAATTGCTGATTCGAAAAGTGTGAAAAATCCGCGAATAGATTGTAGTTTGTAATGCTTCGTGCAGATATAAAATAATGAATTCTTTGGTATCCAGCAGCCTT
>NQII01004763.1:72468-110215 GCA_002778355.1 Clitarchus hookeri | reverse complement strand
GGTCTACTTCCTGTACGTGTACCTGTCTGCCGGGCGCTATCGGACGTCTTATTGGGGCGCCGCGCGGAATGCCAAGATGATTCGTTGCCGTGCGTCGTCGGGGCGGAAAAACCCTGCAAGTCTTTCAGGACGCCTCGTGGTGGTCGAGCAGCTCGGGCGAGAGAAGCGTTGAGAATCGATTGTGTGATCGGACGGTGCAGCTCGTCCACGTGGTCGATCATTATCGCCATCACAAACGTTTTGAAGCGCTCTCCTCTATCGCTTTCTTCATTTCTGCAAATATTGTTAAATTTAAAAATGAAGTTACCGAGTTTGAAAGATCCCGTACTTATTATTTTAATAAGTTGCTAACATTTTTTAAACACATTGTGTAAAATTTTTTAAAAAATATTTGCTGTACGCAATCTTGTACTAACGTACTTAGAATTTGGAAACAGGACTTAATATGTATTTAAACGTGAGTTAATATGTGTAACAATTTTACCGAAAACATCTTTACGAGAAGTACCTATACATAGTACAACGTACTTCTAGCAAGAATTCAACTTTAAAAAATGTAATGTTAAATTATTTATATTAATTAAGTTTAAGTTTATTTGTACTTCGATGATTACAGATAGTCTCGGAATATAATTATAGAGTTCTGTATTGTCCTTCGCAGAAAGACGTTCGTGTATTATTAGTAATTAAGAAATACGGTCTTTAACCGTTCACAAAAGTCTTGTTTTATTTACGTACCAAAATATGTTTGCAAGGCGATTTGTGTTTGACATTGGTTAGGTTACTGTGTGGGTTACCCTTGGATCATTGCGGTATTGGGGGGGGGGGGATTAGTTGTATCCCTCTGCGTACTAAATCAGCATACCTCTAAAGGAAGTGTTTGTTTATTATTTCCATAGCAGAGGCAACATACAGATTTCTGGAGGACTTCTGTAAAACCTGGGTCATTTTGAAATAGGCAAATATGCCTGCTGTATATCGCACGAAGAGATGTGCAAACTAATTAATAAAAAAATGTATACGTTTAAATTTAAGTGTGTTCTTTATGTTTAGGTTTTATACGTTTATTTTATTTTCAATGCAATGTTTTGCCTGCAATCAGTGGCTCGTCTGGAAGGGGAGTTAATCGGGTTTGTCCCCCTTCCCCCTGCTTCTGAAAACTTATTGTAAAATTGTAAAAAAAAAAGAAATTTTACTTACAAGCTATTATTGAAGTGGCACAAATGCCATATATCTTCTAGGCAATTTTTAAATGGCAAACGAAAAATTACAATTCTCCCCCCCCCCCCTTTTTTTACCATACTTTACCACAAATTCCCAAACAAGAAATCTGATTTNTCCCCCCCCCCCCTTTTTTTTTACCATACTTTACCACAAATTCCCAAACAAGAAATCTGATTTCGCCTCTCTCGAAAGTGTGTTTATTTTGACAGTCTATTGCGATTTGGACAGTTATTAAAACTAATAAGCAATCCTACTTGAACGGTTATAATGGACTGTTTTTTCCTAGTTAAAGCAGTTTCAAGCGGACATCCTTCGAATTATTTACACCTTCAGTCGCAGTGGCCTGAGACGTCGCATACACAGTGACTTTAATGATCTACACCGTACACAGCAGAAAACAGTGTCCTGTGAGCGAAGTCCCCTACGTGTGGGAAGCGTCGTTCGCTATTGAGTCTATATTCCATAGTCTCATAAACAGCTGCTGTTAGTTAACATGAAGCACAGGCACGTTTCTATTGGTTCCGATAAATAGACGGGGCATCATACCGATAGCAATACAGTCCCGGACAAAATATTTCATTCGTTGCAACGCCAATCTGTGACTGACTCAATTGCTTCACACGTCGCCTTTTCAGTTGTGTGGCAGCATGGCTGGTACAACAGTGGACGCTCACCATCAGTTGTTCTGTAAGGAAATCGGGACGTGTCCGTTGTAATTACCCATGTCACACTTGGCTGTTTCACTGAAGTGTGTCACGAAAGTGCGTTTATCTATTCGCAGAGAGGAGAAGCAACACAACTTAACGAACACGTACGAATGCGGTATATTCTTCTTGTAAGAAATCCTTTAACGCCTAACATGAGTACCGGCACCGTGCTTTTAAGACTGTGCTTTTTTTTTTTTTTTTAAGGCTGTTCACGGTACACTGAGCACTTCCGGAATCCCTGTTTAAGAACTATTTGTAACCACGTGGTGTATTCTTCCGCCATGTGTATAATTAACATTGCCCTGGCTGGGTCTGATCACTTTATTTATGCGCCTGTCAAGTGAAACTGTAAAATTGTTGGGTAAGTAAATATTTTACAAATTCGCCCATTATTGCGTTTACATGCCTGACAAAAAAACAGAAAGCAAAGTAAATATTTTTCAGTATTCACAAATGTTTACCAAAAAAATTAAATTCAATGTTAAAGCACAAAACTGCTTTCCCTCCATCGTTGCCAACTTTACTGGGTGTATGCTACTCGGTGTGACAGTTAAAGTATATGCATATAGCGACAGTGACATTTTTCAAAAGTGCTCACTTTACCGTGAATAGTCTTGATATGAACACAACCCTCGTGTAGCTCAGCTTGTCCGGTGTCGCGTGTGCCGTTCTTGCGCTGTCGCGTTATCGTCCTCCGCGACCGGCGGGTCCTCGGACATGCCGGGACTTTGCAATTCTCCCCGACAGAGGCTATCTCATATCACATTATTCATTTTCGGCTGTAAAAATTTCCTTTCCGAACTCCCTCCTCCCCTTACCCTTCGACATCGCCGTGCAACCCTAGCGCCACGAATATATATTACATTATATCATGTGTATGGTCCTGGGTGCCNCCCCCCCCCCTTCTCTCTTTCTCTCTTCTTTCTCATCTTGTTTCGTTTCTTATTTCTTTACCGTCGTCGGGAGCCGAATACCGTGCTGTGTTTTGTTTCGGATACCGATTATCCGCACAACGTCCCACGTTATCTCCTTCGTTGAGCTCATGAAACCACAAAAACAAGAAGATTCCTGGTTTCCGAATCCGATTAGCGTGCTCAGAAATTTGGTACTTTGTTTTTATAGTCGCCAGCTTTTATCTTGAGTTGTTTTAATACTGAGTCAGGTGCACTTGGCAGACGTTCAGGAATTCGCTTCGTCGGCATTGATCCTTCCACGTACTGAATTTTCTATCGCCAATGCCCGGTTGCACCATTAGCAGCCCTGAACCAAGANCCCCCCCCCCTTCTCTCTTTCTCTCTTCTTTCTCATCTTGTTTCGTTTCTTATTTCTTTACCGTCGTCGGGAGCCGAATACCGTGCTGTGTTTTGTTTCGGATACCGATTATCCGCACAACGTCCCACGTTATCTCCTTCGTTGGGCTCATGAAACCACAAAAACAAGAATATTCCTGGTTTCCGAACCCGATTAGCGTGCTCAGAAATTTGGTACTTTGTTTTTATAGTCGCCAGCTTTTATCTTGAGTTGTTTTAATACTGAGTCAGGTGCACTTGGCAGACGTTCAGGAATTCGCTTCTTCGGCATTGATCCTTCCACGTACTGAATTTTCTATCGCCAATGCCCGGTTGCACCATTAACAGCCCTGAACCAAGATCCTAAGAGCTTGGTTCAAACACGATCTTCAGTTGGATCCGAGTTCCAATGTACGAGTGTTGCACCATCGCGAACTGCTGAGTTCCGATCGTAGATCTCCTGATCTCGGTTCGGAACTAAGATTGTGATTGGCTCTCGTTTCGNTCGCGAACTGCTGAGTTCCGATCGTAGATCTCCTGATCTCGGTTCGGAACTAAGATTGTGATTGGCTCTCGTTTCGTGACGTCATGATGAAACTGTTTATTTAAAGTTCGGAGACAATTGATATGTTTCTGCGGGCATTATCTCTTAATACTAGCATTTTTTCACTATATGATTTAGTCGAATGCACTGCACAATTACCGTTTCAGTTGTTTTGTATGATTGGAAATACTATGCACACACTTTTTTCGTTATTTTTAATACTAATATTATTTAAGAAGGTAGTGTACATAGAACTAGATGGTGCGATGTTTTATTTGTTTTAAGTAAAATATTTGCTGTACGAATTTTACTGAATGATATTCAAATGTGTATAATGTGGTTTTGAATTCACAAAAATAATTGAAAAAAAAATTGAAGTTAGCGCTATCTGTTGGCTTATTTTTAGACTAGATTTGTCGGCTACGGCTGCTCTTTCGTGAGTAAAAAATTCGACGTGGGATTTAGCTCGTTCCGAAAATTAGGACAGTTTCTGATATTCTGAATGGCTTTTCCAGTTTTCCGTTTTGTTTTCTCGGAGGGATAAACATGAATTTAATTCTCTCTTTACAAAACGTAAATACCAACTTTAATTAAATAAATGCATTGTATCTTGAGACTTTGTAAAAGGTCTCAGTTTAAATTTTACAACAGTAAAAAAAAANTTTAATTAAATAAATGCATTGTATCTTGAGACTTTGTAAAAGGTCTCAGTTTAAATTTTACAACAGTAAAAAAAAAACAACCGAATCCATTTTTAAACGATGTAAAAATTATAAATTTTATTTTTAGTAAATAAATATATTTAACAGTGCTTTTATCTTCACACAACCTAAATTCAACACGGACTTTTATTTTTCTCTATTCACTTAATAAACACTTAAGATGTATTTTTATGTGCCGAACAAAGCTTAAATACGGAATATTTGAATGTTTATGCCGTTTTTAAAACAAATTTGCTTTTCAATATAAATTTGACATTTTTAAATAAAGTACTCATATTTACTTGGTCTGAGATCATCCTCCTGAACCGCCAAAATGCACGGTTCAAGGCGAGGTTCAAATTGATCTTAGTTTGGCGAAATNGTCTGAGATCATCCTCCTGAACCGCCAAAATGCACGGTTCAAGGCGAGGTTCAAATTGATCTTAGTTTGGCGAAATGTGCTGAACCAGGCTCAAGCCGGTATTTGATCCTAGATCATTGCTGAACCTCAGTGGTGCAACCGGGCATAAGTGGGCTGTTCAACGAACGATGTTTACAATTGTGGAAGAGCGGCCATTCAGTTATTGCCAAGTGAGTTCTGGAGACCCATGGCGGACCATTCTAAAGTGTCTAAGACTGTTTCATGACGTACTGGTAAAATTTAGTGAGCTTTGTTGCAGGTGTCATTGCAAGCAATAGTCGTACACACTGCGAGTCGACTTTTCGTCACTGACGCAGAATACGAACTCTTGCAGTATCGATGCTACAGGTGATCGCCGAATTTGTCCATTGGTCGAGATTTTTACCCACAACACGGCGTTGCTAGAATCGTGACTCCCACGACGCGTTCCGTGTAATTGTATCAGCCACTGGGCATTTGAAAACAACCACTGCGTGTTGTGGCAATTGCACTTTGCTCGATAGCAGGAACGATATTGCTTTTCGCTTTGCAACCACTACAAATTACCCACAACGTGATGCGAGTATTCTGGTTACACACCCTACGCGTTTATCACGCTCAGCTTAGTGTAAGTTGGGTTAGGTTCGCCTGCATTAGTTCAAAAATTCTGGTTTGGATTGGAAAGGGCTTATTAACGTCCCTCGGTGTTATGCCTGTAGGCTTATCAGGGGACGGCTTACAAACTAACTCATAACCTAACTTAAACTAACACCCAAAACCTCCCGCACCCCAGACTGGCGGCGCACCAACCTACTGCGCCACGGGACGTCGTTTAGGAAACTACAACCAGCACAAGTTTCCAGTTACGTATAGTAGCGACACTAAACATTCCTATATTTGCAGTCAGATATGTGGCATTATATCCATACTATATATAGGTTAAAAACTTCCATTACAGTTTAGACAATTTGCTAGAAATATTTTTTCAGTTTACGTCTGCTCATAAATTGTTACTGATAATGGTAACTGCAAGTGACGTGGACCTGATCAGCTGATCCCACATTAGTGGAACGAAAAGTAGGCGGTGAAATGTTGCTGCGTTACTGTATTAATTTCGAAGGATTGTCGACGAGGTATTTTAAATTCGCCTTGGAAACCGACCTGTGTTGCTATATGCTGTAATAAAAATCGGGCGTGAAGGCAATTTGAGAAGTTGCCAGTAATGTAAGGCACGCTTGTGTTATTCCCTAAGACGCCATTATAATGGTATTTAATAGTTTACGTGCATAACATTTTCAATACTTTCCCGGACGGGTTTATTAGAACTAAAATATATTTTGAAACTGCAGTCTGTTTACAGCTAACATATTACGATGTTATGCGCTCACTGCTCCGCATCCCGCGCGAGCAAGTGGAAGTGAAGGACAAAGTAGTTATACGCTAGCGGCGGTGGCAAGTCAATGGAATGTTTTGAATGACAGGCGAGAGGACCGCGCGCGTTTCTGATCATGGCTGTATTGCGTTCCTGCATTTATCTGAAGAATTTTCTAGTTGTTTGCTGCCCTAGTGTCTCTCAGCTAGACTCAGGGTGCAGCGAACCTTCCAGGTCAAGGCCAGCGGCTATAAAAAGAGCGTCGGGCCTCCGAGCCGGCAGTTGTTGAACGGATGAGTTTCAGCGATAGATGACTAGTGAGAAGAGAAGCGCGCGGCGAGAGAAGTGACCAGTGGGAGGGAAATCTGCGACTGCGAACATCAGAGCAGTGAAGAGTCCAACTGCAGGCTGGACTCTTGAACTGGATGCGTGAGCGAAATACATTCCAAATAATGGCAACAGATATAATGAACGTGTGTTAATAATGAGCATGAGTTAATTGACATTAACCAATCAAAGACATAAACAAGGACGTTAACTAGAGTTGAAATATACGTTGAAATATTGCGCTCGCTGTGAAATAAACAATATGCAGATAATTTAATTATGTAAACAATAGCTGTGTGAATAAATTAAAAATCAGATTTAGTTATTTTATTTTTCTTAAGGCCTCCATCCCTCACGAACTCAGATACGCCTCCCAGGCATCTTGGAACAATAGGAACGCAGAACGTCGTTGGTCGAAGGTAGAGTCTAAGTTACCTCTGTTAAAGAATTGTCCGTGTTTATCGTGACTAATGTCGTAATCCTCTCTTTTTATCTCTAATCGTATCGGCCATGTATGAACCCCGTAACACAAAAAGCAGCCCTTACAATGTCAAAAATGTTTGTATTTTTACAAGAAATTGTTTGGGAACTAATAGCCAAGGTAATTACTGTTACACTACAGATAAATTAGCGTGCATTTTTTTTCACATATTACTGTGCAATGTGTGAAACTAATATTTACTTCTAACAAGCGAGTTCTGTAGACTTTACAATTACTATAAAAATGGAGATACATGAATGATTTTGTACGTTTCATAAAAAGTGTATTGTGAAGATGCAATGTTGTATTTTTAGCCATACAGACAATTTTTTGGCAACTAGTTTTCAAATCACTTGTTTGTAGAACGTACTTTTTTTTTTCTGTTCACTATATTAAAAAATATTAACTTCACATCTCGACATTCTGCCTCCATGAAAGTATGCAGAGTTCTCGATAGTCTGCCCTCTTAACCATATCTCTAAAAAAAAAAATCAGCAAGCAACCTGGAGGTCTCTTTAGACTTGGTCGATGCACCTACTCGCCGCTTTTCCCTTGCGGTTCATTTGCATGTAGCAGAGTTATTTCCTTTGGTCTTTTCTGCATCGTTTCCGTTTGCAAACTCTTGTGCTTCCAATTCCGATGGCAGAAGAGAATTCGACGGTAAGGAGTGCGTTATCTCTTTATTACATCCCCTCGAGAAAGGGCAGTAGTATATACCTCAACTTTNCCCTCTTAACCATATCTCTAAAAAAAAAATCAGCAAGCAACCTGGAGGTCTCTTTAGACTTGGTCGATGCACCTACTGGCCGCTTTTCCCTTGCGGTTCATTTGCATATAGCAGAGTTATTTTCTTTGGTCTTTGCTGCATGGGTTCCCTTTGCAAACTCTTGTGCTTCCAATTCCGATGGCAGAAGAGAATTCGACGGTAAGGAGTGCGTTATCTCTTTATTACATCCCCTCGAGAAAGGGCAGTAGTATATACCTCAACTTTGTTTCCCTTGACGCTCGTTTTACCATCTATGGTTTTGCTCAGCTTCAAATATTCCGTCGTTTCTTATAGTACACCGACCGCATTTCCCGAGGAAGAGCGCAAAAAGGGAAAAGGGAGGCAGTACAAAAAAAAAAAAGTCCCACCTGCTTGTCTTCCGAGATTTCTTACTACGCTGTGTTTGGTCGTGCGAGAGCATACCCAATTATCATGGTAGGTCGTGACTTATCGACGTCGACTGTACTAACGTTGACTTTTCCCTCGTGGTTTCCCGTGGCCATTTTGTGCAAATACCGGTGTGTTTCTTTAATGTGTGCCTTTGAGTTTGTCCTCCGAGTCAGGCAAGTCCGTGACTCGATTCTGTGCGGGAAGAGAATAAAATTTATAGATTGTCTGATAAAGATGTATATTCGCGCACCGATATGTTGTTTGTCGTAATAAATGAAAAGTCCTGTGTCTTGAGCATGTTACACAACTTTTGTTAACAGATACATTTCAGTACGTATGATAAAGGTTTTAATGGGTAAATTCTGAGGAATGTTATCAAAATTTTGTAGAATATCCTATAAGGGATTTTGAATAAACCCTGATTTTTGAGGAAAAACAGTTGACCCCGTTTCAAAGTCGACTACCAACGTAATATAAATAACGGTCTCGCTACAGTTTCTAGTATCTGCAAACCTTTTCAAAAAATGTTATATTTTTTCTCTAGTATTCACTTCAAACTTTGTCCGTGTGTGTACTGGGGGTACGCAGTCAACTGGTAAGAGAACTAGTAGAGAAAATGAAGGTAACCGTTCTGGTGTAAATGACGTCGCCGGTACTTCTTCCGTCTTTGTTTTCCCTCTTGACTTAGCATTTAGTGCCATACACGAGCCCAAGAGGAGTTTCTGTCTTATTGTCGTGTTGTTTAAGTATAAAGTCACTTAGCTCAACTTAGATCTCCTTCGCGGCATCGTGGATGGTGCTCCTCTATATAATTCACTTCTTTCTGTCCCAAAGTGTACATTCTGTTTCGTTTTTATTAATCGATTTCAAAATTAATTTGTAATCATATATCACAAGCGTTTTATATATGTGTTAACATAAAAGTACTATACTCTTGGTTAAATTTCACGTTTACTTAAATTTTCTTTATAAATTATAATTTGTCATCTTTAATTATTATGAATAAAGACAGGGACGAAAAAGGTGTGCTGATAATGCCTAGTAAGAAATAGTTTTTATGCGAAATGTGAGCGCACGAATGCGGTGCGTTGGCGCTCTGGAGTAATTTTCTAAGCTTTGTTTGTATGAGGCGGAAGAATATCTTGGACGTTGAAACTAAGCATGGCTTCGGAAAAGTTGGAAGTAGCCTTGAATGGACTATAGGCACAAAATGCCATGCTCAAGAGCCAAAAACTTCACCCACCCAAACGTTAGTGAGTGAGTGGAGTGAGTGAAGAGATTTGCGCGGCTGTTAACGTCGGGGTCTTGAGAGCCAACGAGGGTGAAGCGGGGTGAGTATGAAGCAGCGCCGGAACGAACGTGTGGGGGGAAACGGAAGATCCCCGAGAAAACCCGCCGACCAGCGGCATCGTCGGGCACGATTCCCGCATGCGAAAAATCCGGGAGCGACCCAATCGAACCCGGTTCGCCCAGGTGGGAGGCGAGTGGGCTGACCCCTGTACCACCGCAGTCGAGGCCTCGAACGCCCAGGCGGACCAGCGGCGTGGGAAATTCGTCTTTGCGCATGCGTCGTCCACGAGAAGAGGCTCGAGAGAGAGACAGAGAGAGAGAGACACACACACATACACACACGCCGCCTTGTTCGAGCTGTCTCGGCGGAAGACAAAGGGCCAGGGGCCGTGCGCGATGCATCTCGACGGCGAAGGGATAATCCTTCCTCGTGGCTGGGGTTGCGAATGACGCCAGGAGCCAACCCCCGGGTCATCCATCTGCCGTTGGTCTCGGGGGGGAGAAGCGAGAGCCAAGGGGTAGATAGAGAGAGAAGACGATGGTCGCTAAATCTCTGGCTTTCGCGTCCGCCCGCGGCCAGAAAAACAACGTGGCCCCCGCCCAATGAATGCTTGATTGATTGAAAGAGTGTTTTATTGCACAAAGAACAGGTATTACAGGAAGTTACAGGCACAGTAATGAACAGTGAACAAGAAAAAAAAACAGCATGCCAGTGTGAATCACACTCTTCTGTACAAAATGAAAATGAAGTAGCACCAGAAGGGAGACTGAAACAAGCGAAAAAACAATTAGTGAAGCACAGGTGAGGGAAAAGAACCAAAACCCCAGACACAAAAGAAAATCGAAGTCCACAAGAAAAGGAACACAAACGGTAATATGGAAATAAGGAAAATAAAGGCGAAAATCAGAATAAAATTAAAGGAAGGAGAAAACAAAATACGCATGTTTAAGTGTGATTTGCGGGTTTGAGGCCCCGCACAACCACAGGTATATAAATTAATGTGTAGAAACGAGAACACTAACGCGAAAACGAAACATATTGGTGTACATTGTGGGTATACGCCCCCACACAACCATAGGTGTGATGTTGTTAGTGAAAACCAAAGGAAATGACAAAACCAGAGCACACAGTGACATATAGGGAATTATAATAAACGAATGAAAATAAAAAAGAAGTATAGGTGTAATTTGCGGGTAAACCGCTCCATACACAACCATAGGTACATTGTTTTAATTGTTAGTGCACTGTGCAACCAATAAAAATTAGTAACCTAAAAAGAGAAACGAGAATAACGGGAAAGAAGGCGCAACACGAAAGTAACAGAAAGAATGGAGGGGTGAAACGGAATTAGCTATACCCCAACGAGGTCCGGGGCGTGCAAGCGCCGTGTTTGGCCGAACGATGAGCCAACCACGACCGGGGAAGCGGGTAGTGACGGAGGAGCCTAATTCCAGCCCCCCTTTTGTTCGGCATCTTGGCCCGCGGTCAGCGCGGCTGATCGATGTCCCGAGTCGGCGAGCGGGTCCCCGAGACGTGCTAAATACGGGGCGGGGTCAAGGAATAGCGCCGTGACAACCCGATGGCATCGTGGCACCGTTTCAAAACCGTTCCTAATGCCAAACGGGGCGTCTGCGTTAATACGCGCTGTTTGTCTCACGGACGCGAAGGTCCGGCCGTGTCTCTTTCGGCGGATTTCGCATTAGCTTAGGTCGGATAACCCCGCTCCCCCACCTCCCCCTCCGTCACCACGAGTACCTTGTTCTTTTGGCGAGAGTTGCAGACAGAATGGGGGAGATCTCGGTGATGTACGAGGTTGACCCGGCAGCTGAGCCAAACGACGATAAAAAATAATCCCAGTTTACGCTGTGAAGTTTGTAAAGGTTGTTCACGGGAAAGTGAGCACTTTCGAAATCAGCATTTGAAAAATGTCATCTGCCCTTACCTGCATGCATTTTAACAAGCACACTGACTGGCTGGCTAGCATGCGCCCTGTAAAGTTGGTAACGATGGAGGGAAAGTAGTTCCATGTCTTAATGTTGAATTAAAAGTGTTAGGAAAACATCTGAGGATACCAAAATTATTTGTTTTGTTTCCTGCATTTTTAATGCATTTTAAGTATAAGAAATAACAAAATTGAAAAATATTTACTAATTAAATAATTTTACAGTTTTACTTGACCGACGTATAAATAATGTGACCAGGCCCATGGCAATGTTAATTTTACATATGGCGGATGTATACGGAATGTACACACAAGTAGATATTTAGCATGGTCTTTAAAAGTGATCAGTTTACAGTAAACAGTTTAGACACTTTCCCTTGCACTTACGCGTCTCGTTAGCGCAGATTTAATCAGTATCTGCGTCGCCATAGTCTCCTACACAATGCCACTAAGGGGCCAAAATATATCATGAATAAGTTTGCCAATTGTAGTTAATAATGGCGTAACCTTTAAATTAAAACATTATAAAAAAGTATTCTCTCAACATTTACACATATTCTTGCGTTCAGTGATTATTTTCAACTTAATTTTCGAATGTTCATCCACACTGCTGAATATGTCTGTGAATATGACTAATGGAGTATAATTTGATGTGATGTGCTACGTTAATTAGACGTGCATAATTAATAATAATATCTGTAAACTTAAATTAGACGTACATTGTACAAGCGAATGGTTACAAACATTTATGACGAAATTTATGGCACGTTCACTGCGATCTGTTTATACAGTTTATTGCAAAATGAGAAAATTGGCAAAAGTGAACATCACCTATCTCATTATGTAATTTATCTACTCTTTTAACAGTTACGAAAGTTAGTGTACTTCTGTGCTGAGGAATATTGTTAGTTTTCGTGCTGCATTAAATATTTATTTTAAAATTAGAAATCGATATCGGAGACACGAGTGCCACGTCTCCTGTTGATTATCGCGCNCTGTGCTGAGGAATATTGTTAGTTTTCGTGCTGCATTAAATATTTATTTTAAAATTAGAAATCGATATCGGAGACACCGTGAGTGCCACGTCTCCTGTTGATTATCGCGACCTCTTGCAATAAAAGTATTTTGAGAACAATTATACTGGCTACACAGATAGTTTGCAAACTAGAACGTGTTACTCTACAAACCACCATGGTGTTAACGTTACAGATAAATAAATATGCCAGGGGGCCCTTAAATTTTCCAGTAATCTCTTTCTTTAAAGGTAGGCCCTATTATTAGAATTTTAAATAACATCGAGTATACACGAAATCTTAAAATAAGACATTCTATTTAATTCAAATTTAATTTTTCAAATTGTATTGTTAACCTTGTCACGGAATTACTGTATAAACAGATAAACTTCAGTTACAAAAATTCTAATCATATGTCTTATTTACATGCATGTATATTATTAAAATTCTGACTATTCTTTGCTGTGCGAAAGATGATACTGTGACAGTTATCTTGTTGTTAGTTTTGAAAATAATTGGTGTAGAGCATATGTACAGTTAATCGCCTTCCCGCAGTTATATTTTGGAACGACAGCTTTGATCCCTCTGCATTTGGTAGACTGACTCATTTTGAATTACCAAACGTCCGGCAGTGTTTAACAATATTACGCAACTCGCTAAGCGAAAGGGCTTGGCGTGTTTGCCACGATTCTTGTGCAAGACGAGAATTATCAGGGTAAGGCGCCATTTCGCCAACTATGCCAAGAAATTCTTTTCTGCGACGGGCGCTTCCAACTTTGGGCAACCCTCGGCGCGATTAAAAAGAACCCCTTGCGCCGAAGAGAAGCTGGGGTGGTGAATAGGACAGGAGGAGAGCAAGGGGTGGAAGGAGACGCCGTCAGCTGTGATTGCGTCATTTGCGCCCCGCGTGAAAAGAAGACGCCATTAATTCGCGCGCCTTTTCCTCTTATCTTTTGGTGCGGGCCTGGGTTGGGCTATTAATTAACACCAGCGTCCGTCCTTGAGGAGGGGGGAAAAGAGACGACTAGGGAGACATCTGGCGGACGTAAAAGAAGGCATAACGGCGAGGGCACGGGATTACGTCGTCTGCGGGGCCGCACAGTTCGAAAGCCGATAAAAGTAATGTCTAATGTCTGGTCTTTTGTTTCCTTCCATGAGGGGCGATAGTCACGGAGAAAAGTTACTGGTGATTTATTAATGTGAATGTACGCAACGCGGAGATAATATTTCCTCTCTCGGAAAGGACAGTTAAAATAACTTTTTCCCCCACTCAGACTTTAAGAAAGTGTTGAATTTTCGACAGGAAACTGACTTTTAGAAATAGGTTCTTCAAAACATTTACGTTGACTGGCCCGTTTACCATAGGAAACGTTTGATTCATGTCCTTGTTATACTAGTGTATTAATCTTTAGAATTACTTTCTCAACTTTTTAAACCGAAGAATATTTTCCTTATCCGTAGTTTCGTCACATGGATTAACTGAGTTATACAGTCTTAGTAAAATATCATATTCCCCTGCTTTTATACATTGAAAATGTATTTTTGGAACTTGCGCGTTTCGTATGTCTTCTTTCTCCAGTAAATATAGCGAAGAAAGTATTAGTGCTATGTAAATTAATACCGAAATAGTTATACTCTGTCCATCATCTTAATGTATTATTTGCTTAGTATGGTTTCAGTCACAGTTTTGAAAGACATTTTAAAGGCGTTTTTCAAGAAATAATCCCTAATGTCGCATTCTTCTGACCAAACAGCTGAACAAGAGGCTACGTAATGCACTACCGGTTAGAGGAAACGGAACACCCAGAAAATAATAGTCAAATTGAGTGACGTGTGTCTGAGGAGGTGTTAAAATTGTTATAATAAAGTCGGCATTGCGTCACCGAAACACGTGAACTAGAGGGCAATTGGTAATTGTCGGACCTTTGCAGATATAAGGACCCTGAACATACAGGTATCGATTGTATCGGTATCCTAATTTTAATGTATATGACCACTGCAGTTAGTTTGTGTGAATGATATATGCAATTTATGAAAGTGCATTCTGTAACAACCGTTAGTGCAGCGCATAAGAGTCGAAATTGCGAGTTATATGTTTAACTTTCCCTGGCCTAATCGAACAGCAAAACGACTAACAAAAGAGCCTTAAATACAAGAATGTCGGTAAAACACCGAAGTGAGACAGGCGTCCGCTGTCAAAACCCGTTTCAAGTGATAGGTGTGAAAAATTGCAGCCAATAATATCGGAGTTTAATGCCGGAGACCTATGTGTATCTATATGTATCGAGTACTTCTAACCTTATGTCGAGACGTCGAAAGCGGGCAGCATATGTAGCCATCGTAGTAGGAAATATGTTGTTGCGCAAGCGAGTTGTGTGTTCCAACACTGGATTGTTCTACTGTTAACGGAACTATAAAGAACAACGTGCATAGGATTTTAAGTCACAGACTGTTTATGTAAGTAAGTGCTTTGATATGTTCGTGCATTCTCTGTAACCTAGTTTTGTTGCAACTAGATTACATTCAAGTTGGTCAAAGTAGTTGATTTGTATAAAAGGATGGGTTTTTTGACATTTTTCAGAAGCCCTGCTTAAAGTTCTACGTCCAGGATATTCCTCCGCCTCATGAAAACAAATCTTAACTAAGTCTAGAAAATTACACCAAAGGGACAACACACCGCGTTCGTGCGCACTCAGTGTAATAATATTTCTTACTAGGCATTACCAACACACCTATTTTCTCACTGTTTTTACTCATATTAATTATAAATGAAAGATTATTATGTGTAGATAAGATATAAATAAAATTTCAATTTAACCAAAAATAAGGTACTCATGTCTTTTTTATATAAACACGAATGTAAACACCTTGTGATACATGACATGTTTAGGAAGTAATCAAACAGGTCATACATGGGGTGATTTTTCAAAGGTTTAATTGAAAAAGTGTGAAGAAACAGCGAATTAAACTATAAACAAACACGTTCATCACTACTGACAATGTGACTTCGACATTTGTACCGACGACGGACGAGATAGTGTTGGGGGACATGCGAGGAAGGTTGAAATCCGTCTACCTTCATATTTCGCCTATGGGGAGCATTTGAACGAAATCATATAATTAATGGGAATAGGATTGCATATGGCCGGTAGGGTAGTTCGACGAGTAGCCTCTCGTGTGGACTGTGCCGTGAGCACTGCACCGCGCTGTAGCGGGCCGCGGACACACCAAGGCCTTCATTAGCAATATTCCGGCTCGATAACGTCGAAATACAGAACAGGCATGCCCGAAGAAGTGCAACAGCCGATTTTGCAACCTCATCGCAAATTATCTTTTTCTGTGAGGCCTACACGTCAATGTGCGGTGTCCGAGAGGATTATTAAGGGGGGTCACTCCATGCCATCTTGGATTTTTTAAAGAATTTTTCGCAAAAACCTGCATTACATGTTTTTATTTAATTTTGCGGAACGACAGGGACACAGAACAATCCTTTGTACGTTATCAGAAGTTGGCCTTGCTCGACTGCAATTGCTAGTTTAACTGCTGTAGTCGCCCGCAAGGAAATTTCTTCTGCTTCTTCCCAGCTGTTACTAGTTAAAAATTAATAAAGACAGTGAAAAACTAACAACTTGATAAGGCGTGAGAAGGTATTATGTATGCTGTGTCGTGCGAAAAAATTCCGTTAAACCAACTTAAATGTAAGTTATGACGAAAAATGGATAAATCCAAGATGGCGGGGACTGATCCCCCTTAACAGACGACTGAGCGAGGGTGTTTGACAACGGCGGAGACCTGGCGCTGCAGAGGTGGTTGCCAGCATTGGGTGCTTAAGGGCCTCTAGTCGTCATGTGGGTCTCGTTGTAAGCTGTTGTGTCTATTATAATATAATTTAAAAAAAAACTATGGAATATTTCCTTGCATATGCTGTTCACGGTAAAGTGAGCGCTTTTGAAAGCCCTCTCCTTTGGAATAGTAATCAATACATATATTTCATTTTTCCTCTAGACGTTAACTCCTGAGCGCGGGCTGTTTGTTACTTACATGGCGATATTTATTTTAAAAACGTGGTTAAAGGATGAAAAATGGACGAAAAGAAATAGTAACTAGGGTCTCAAAAGTGCTCACTTTACCGTGAACAGCCTATAGATATTTTTTTTTTTCAGGGCAGAAATTAAAATCTATATTTTACATTCCACGCCCTCTTAAGGGTTGCGCCTGCCTGCGGCTATTTTCCGCGTTCTACGCACGGAAACGCGTGCGCTGTAAGGCCGACCCTTGCCCGCCCGCCACTTGCCTCATCGCCTCTACGCGCAACGCCCTCGTGGCGTGCAGTCATTCCGTCGGCGACTCGCCTCAACGTGACTTTAAGCGGTCATCCGGTATTTTTATGGCGCACTATTAAATATAAACATATGCTGCGTGTCTAAAGACAACTCTGAAGTCTCTGTACAGATAATGTAAAATCCAAAACTGATTCTGGGGAAAAAAAAAAAAAAAAAAAAAAAGACCTTTTTCATCCATTTCCACGCACGAAAAAAAAAAATTGGAGTTCAAATGAGAACCTGAAACTTTTATTTTGGCTTAAAATGTTTCTTAAATGCTTTTAGTGTTTAGACACCAGCACAAAATATACAACCAGTTTTTTAATCACGTGTCTTTTAACAAACCTTTGCAAAGCACTTCATGCGTCAGCCTGGCTTTCAAAAGTGCTCAGCCAACCTCGAAGAACCGGCACTATATACGCCGTTCAGGATTAATTGAGCAGTTTTGAAAGCCAGGCTTAGGATTTGCTTTTCTTTTCATTTCGTTTCCTTCCTCTATATGTAAAACTAACATTGCCATCACTTTACTCGTGCGTCATCCAAACGAAACCGTGGAATTGTTTAGCAAAGTAAATGTGTGGTTATAGTCAATTCGTGGTTTTTTCTAACTTTTCTAAAGCCCTGCTAAAGTCCTATTTTCAGGCTATTTCTCCGCCTCGTGTAAAGAAAGCTTAACTAAGTCCACTAAACTACACCAAAGGGACAACACACCGCATTCGTGCACACTCAGTGTAATAATATTTTGCATAAGAACTATTTATTAGTAGGCATCGTCAACACATAAATTTTATCTCTGTTTTTTTCCATATTAATAATAAATGAAACATAATTTATAAATAATATATAAATAAAAGTTTAGTTTAGCCAAAAATGTGATACTTTTATGTTAACAGAAAAATCAAACGCTTGTCGTATATTATGACATTGTTAAGAAACAACCGAGCACATCATACGTGGGATGATTTTTCAAAAGTTGGTTTCAAAAATGTGAATAAACCGCGAATAGACTATAATATGCAAGATTTCAGCTCTTATGTGTACACGACAAGAAACACTAACCCCAGTGACCATAAATTCAAACATTACACTTGCAGTACCACTTCAAGTCTAATAATTATTTTTCATTAAATCGCTGCCAACATAACCGGGATCTTACGTGCCGCCGGTGTCAACAGTGGTGTCCACGTAGTCATTTTTTTTTAAAGGTTGATTTCAAAAGCGCTCACTTTACTGTGAACAGCCTCTAAGGGTGCCACCTACTGGACAGGTTTTTAAAAGCATTTTTGAGGCTTAGATGCAAGCGAGCAATACGGGTGACGCTGACGTAGTACCTAGCACCCCATCACTCCTACGCGTTCGTGCCTAGCACCCAATCACTCCCATGCATTCGTACCTAACACCCCATCACTCCTATTTAGTAGTACCTAGCATCCCATTACTCCTATGCGTTCATACCTAACACCCAATCACTCCTACGCATTTGTACCTAGCACCCCATCACTCCTACGCGTTCGTGCCTAGCACCCAATCACTCCCATGCATTCGTACCTAACACCCCATCACTCCTATTTAGTAGTACCTAGCATCCCATTACTCCTATGCGTTCATACCTAACACCCAATCACTCCTACGCGTTTGTACCTAATACCCAATCACTCCTACGCGTTTGCACCTAACACCCAATCACTCCTACGCGTTTGTACCTAACACCCAATCACTCCTACGCATTTGTACCTAACACCCAATCACTCCTACGCGTTTGTACCTAACACCCAATCACTCCTACGCATTTGTACCTAACACCCAATCACTCCTACGCGTTTGTACCTAACACCCAATCACTCCTACGCATTTGTACCTAACACCCAATCACTCCTACGCGTTTGTACCTAACACCCAATCACTCCTACGCATTTGTACCTAACACCCAATCACTCCTACGCGTTTGTACCTAACACCCAATCACTCCTACGCATTTGTACCTAACACCCAATCACTCCTACGCGTTTGTACCTAACACCCAATCACTCCTACGCATTTGTACCTAACACCCAATCACTCCTACGCGTTTGTACCTAACACCCAATCACTCCTACGCATTTGTACCTAACACCCAATCACTCCTACGCGTTTGTACCTAACACCCAATCACTCCTACGCATTTGTACCTAACACCCAATCACTCCTACGCGTTTGTACCTAACACCCAATCACTCCTACGCATTTGTACCTAACACCCAATCACTCCTACGCGTTTGTACCTAACACCCAATCACTCCTACGCATTTGTACCTAACACCCAATCACTCCTACGCATTTGTACCTAACACCCAATCACTCCTACGCATTTGTACCTAACACCCAATCACTCCTACGCATTTGTACCTAACACCCAATCACTCCTACGCATTTGTACCTAACACCCAATCACTCCTACGCATTTGTACCTAACACCCAATCACTCCTACGCATTTGTACCTAACACCCAATCACTCCTACGCATTTGTACCTAACACCCAATCACTCCTACGCATTTGTACCTAACACCCAATCACTCCTACGCATTTGTACCTAACACCCAATCACTCCTACGCATTTGTACCTAACACCCAATCACTCCTACGCATTTGTACCTAACACCCAATCACTCCTACGCATTTGTACCTAACACCCAATCACTCCTACGCATTTGTACCTAACACCCAATCACTCCTACGCATTTGTACCTAACACCCAATCACTCCTACGCATTTGTACCTAACACCCAATCACTCCTACGCATTTGTACCTAACACCCAATCACTCCTACGCATTTGTACCTAACACCCAATCACTCCTACGCATTTGTACCTAACACCCAATCACTCCTACGCATTTGTACCTAACACCCAATCACTCCTACGCATTTGTACCTAACACCCAATCACTCCTACGCATTTGTACCTAACACCCAATCACTCCTACGCATTTGTACCTAACACCCAATCACTCCTACGCATTTGTACCTAACACCCAATCACTCCTACGCATTTGTACCTAACACCCAATCACTCCTACGCATTTGTACCTAACACCCAATCACTCCTACGCATTTGTACCTAACACCCAATCACTCCTACGCATTTGTACCTAACACCCAATCACTCCTACGCATTTGTACCTAACACCCAATCACTCCTACGCATTTGTACCTAACACCCAATCACTCCTACGCATTTGTACCTAACACCCAATCACTCCTACGCATTTGTACCTAACACCCAATCACTCCTACGCATTTGTACCTAACACCCAATCACTCCTACGCATTTGTACCTAACACCCAATCACTCCTACGCATTTGTACCTAACACCCAATCACTCCTACGCATTTGCACCTAGCACCCAATCACTCCTACGTGTTTGTACCTAACACCCCATCACTCCTACGCGTTTGCACCTAGCACCCCGTCACTCCTACTCTCACTCCTATGCGTTCGTGCCTAGCACCCTGTTACTCCAACGCGAATGGCGCTGAACTGGTGTACAATGTTGCCATCGAGCTGCATGTACTTATGGGGCTAGTGGGTTTACTATTGGTTACTGAAGAATTAAGACTTGTACTTATGACTCGTTAAGTCCTCGGGAAATAAGTTTTGCATTTTATAATTGATCTAGTAACTGTTTAGACCAGCCAATCAGAATCGTAGGAGACAAAAGCAACTGACATAACCCGGAAAAATGGACAAGAGTAAAGATTATTTTCATATACCTTATTTAACTTTTTGGTTTTTACTGGTTGTGTAATCGTTTTGAAAAATTGATGATATCTTATAGAAGAGGAAACCGATGCCAACATTGGGCATTTACGACAATGAATCTGAAAAGCTTAATTAAAGCGAATTCAGTAACCTCTTGCAAAGAAATAAAACATGACCTTGAAATGTTCTTTAATTAAAAAGAGGATACTGTCACTCGATTAAAATAATTAACTGCATACGATTTAACGATACAACATAACGTAAATCCAATATGTAAATACAGTTTCCCGCCAACATCAAATGTCACTGTGCTCTGATTGGCCACTACGTCTTGACTTGTGCTTAAGTAATAAAATATAACGATATCTTAAGTCAAGCCCATAATGCACACGACCCGCACACTGCAGCAATAAACAAATGTCATTTAAAGCAGTGGTATATATTCTAAGCACACTACTTAAGGTTTATGTTAAGTCAATCGTAAACCCGCCCTTAAAGTGGTTTGCCCTATAATTTTACTGTTGGATTGTCTGAAGCAGCCAGTGTAGGTCCCTATAATTTTTAAGCATATTTCCAACCTGTATATTATAAGATACAACAGTGTGAAAAAACCGTTTGTAGCTGTGTTTTTTTTGGTAGAGGAGGGGGATATAATTTATAATGAGCATGAGGTATGGGAATATTATTCGTACCCCGTCTGAATTTTTTTTCTTTTCGTATATCGGTATAACGGGGACACATTGAGTGGTTTCGTGAAGGAACGTCGGATTTCAAATACTCTGCAACGCAATTCATGCAGCGCCAGGTAGGCCGTGGTGTGAAATGCAGTGGGAACGAACTCTGTTTCCGGCGAGAGAGCGATAGGCCATGGGGTAATTAGCCGCTCTCAGGCGACAAGCATGACCGTGATAAACTGCCCCCTCCCTCGCACTTTTTTTTCTCCCACGCCTGGGCGACCTTTTTTCTCTCGTGACCCAGGCAGTCGGTCCGGCGCCCGAAGGGGGCAGCGATGAACGATGGCCTCATATCGCCGTCTTGGGAGCAATTTATTTCCCTCTCGCTTAGTCTCCCCCCGTTTCTTTGACCTTCGTCCCCCCCCCCTTTTCTGACCCTTAACTGGGTTCCGTGATTACCTTTCTTTCGGTATGTGTACCTGGGGAAATGTGTGGACGCCGTACGAGGAGTCTCTCTTTCTTCTCCCCTCCCCTCTTTTTTTCTTCAAGATTTCATGTTTGCTCCCTTCTCGTACTTTTGGCACAAATATTGTGCGCCCGTTACAGTTCTTGGGATTACATTTCAGCATAGAACACGTTGCTTTAAGCAGCAAGCTCCAAAAATTTATCTGACCCATTGACCCAGTAAGTATGTTACTGGCTAACTTTGGCCAATAGAAAAACATGTTACAGTGAGTTATTTGACATCAAAATATAAACAGGTTTTAATTTAATATGAATTTTGCAGTCGAGTTACTTTAAATCAAAATTGAAATATCTGTTCATTTAAATGTATGCTCCTTAGTGATTGGTTGAACTTATGACTTAGGAATTGATTTGTCTAGTTTCATTTATTTTTTTCTGTGAAACTGTTGCCACCTCATTGTGTATTCTTAGATTTGAACCAAGGCGATGAATCGTGCTGGACGATGCTGCTGGTCGGTGGGTTTTCTCGGGGATCTCCCGTTTTCCCCGCCCTTTCATTCCGACGCTCCTCCATACTCACCTCGCTTCACCCTCATCGGCTCTCAAGACCTCGATTTTAAGAGCCGCCCAAATCTCTGCAGTCCAAGGCGATGAGAAACTTTCTAAGTTCTACTGCTTAGTGCTCAACGCTTAAGGTTTTCCGTTGCATAACCCCCTTAATAGTGGAGTATGTAACTGCGCGTTCACGCGATGAAAGCCCACAGATTGAACTACGCCCGTATAGTCGTACTTTTCTCTTGCCGCTTAAGGAAACTGTATAGGCAAGGTATAAAAATTGAGATGTTTAACCATTCTCACGAATTTTTTCATAATTCGATAAAAAAAATTAGGGNTTTTTTTTTTTTTTTTTTTTTTACCTTTTCTGGCAAGACGTCATATATCCAGAACGTTTATTTACCGAGATACGAGTATTCGCGCAAACAAACGATTTCACAGAAAGTGTTTTAGTTCATGCTTTTCTGCACATAAACGAGTATTTTGTGCCGTCCTTCGTTGCACGAACAACTGCGGTTCAGTTTGCGGCGCGGAATCCTTGGTTTGGAGTCCTAAACTCGCGTGGACGTTTTATGTATAGTCTACTAGCGAACAATTTACTTTTTACAGCGATACTTTGAAAGACCAAAATGGTTACTGTGGGTCAAAAGATATGCTATCGTGGACTTTTCTGTAGACTTTTTTTAAGAGCTACAATTCTGTAGTACATTAATTTGATGCATCTCTTATGGTTTAGTTCAGCACAAGCCACGTAAGCGCCATAAAAGCTGTTTTTTACGACTTGATTACAAACGGTTCGACATTTCTCTAATATCCTTACATTAATTATAAATGTATTAGTATACACCAAAACCTTCCTCAAGATATTTTCTAAATTATGTTGAAAATCGCATTAAAATCCATGAAGTAGTTTAGAAGTACTAAGCGAATATACAGACAGACGCGGATAAGCGATTTTGTTTTATACTATTTAGAGATTCGCGGTACCTTCAAACTTTTTGAATACAGCAGTATCTCCTTTCAAAATAATTTTAAATGAAAATCGAGACTAAATTCTTTGTGTAAAATAATTTTACAGCGTGACACTTTTTCAAATACATTCAAGATTATTTGATGCAATTTGTTGATTGGAAAAATTGTATGGTCTTATTTCGTCTTCAGAATGTTATTGTCAAATATATTCGAAGGAGAAATTTTGACAGTTCGGCCAAGGCATTCGTAACGTGTGCTAGTGTTATAGGTGAGTGGGTTCTAATTACCGTAGGTTCTGATGACGGAGCAAGCCAAAATACGGCACGGATCCAACAATTTATTATTTCTAGCGCCGGAAAACATAAATTTGGTGTGGATTTGAAAGGTTTAAAAAGAGAAACGCAGGGAAGAAGGCGGCGTACCTGCAGTAGATGGCAATGACCAGTGTGTGCTTGTGGCGGGGCGAAGGGAGGAATGGCATGCAGGTAGCCCTGAGCGGCGTGTTTAAATTTACACATCGCTCGGCGTCCACTGCTTGCTCTTCCTCACGGTGGCGATGTCGGCCAGTGGCGTAACTACTGGGAGGGAGACAGGGTTCACATTGTCTCTCCCCAGATTTACTAAATGGGGGGCCAGAACGAGAGTAATTGGACTCGCAGACCGTTTCCTATCACCGAGACAACTTAATATATCGTACAAACAGTCTATAGTGAAATGTTATAACACGGTTTTTGATACCTGTGTACATATTCGTTTCTGGGTTGTAGATTTTTTTTTCTTCTATATTTAATACAGCACGCAAATAAGGTTTTTTTATAGCATTGGATTGAGATGTATAAGAGAATCACAAATATCTTATTGGCGATAAGTGCGACAATAACTCGAGCGCCCAGAGCCCCATCGCCCTTACGAACAAGGCGCTGAACCGGCTTGCAGTACATACTTCCATCGTCACGCTTTCATCTGCAAATTATATCTGTAACAGTGGGACTTTATTAAACGTGATGAAAACTTACAGATGCAACCACGACCGCATATTTTTTACTATTCTCCTACCTCTTTAGGAAACTGTGCAGACAAACTCTTTAAAAATGGCATGTTTTTGTTACCATTTTCGCGACTTTATATCTCTTTGCATACTCTTAATAATATAATAAAAAAACACACGAGCCTAGACAATTGTTTTTTTTTTTTTTAAATATTTTCTGCCGAAAAGTCGTACTTACAGATTTTTATTTGCCGAGATACGCGAAAACGCGCAAACAACGAATCTACATAAAATATTCAGACTTGTCCCCTCCCTAGCCGTCGAAAAGGAGAGGAAGGGGGGTTGGTTAAGTCCGTGTCCTGCGTGGGATGCAAGATGCACGCGCCATCTTCACGCGTCAAGTGCCCTACGTAGAAGCAAAAATGTCGAGACACTCTTGTAGCGCCAGTTCGCCTCGAGATGGTAGCTGCGAACTGAAATAAAATACCAGAAATAACCGTACAAGAAGAGAAACACGCGACATTTATCAGCAAAGACATTGTTTCGGTGAACTCCATCATTTGTATTGGCAGTTGCTGCTGCATATGGCCACTTGTTTTCAACAACGTAGCTGTCTGTTATGGTAGGTTTTGTCTCTCATGACCCATAATATCCGCCTCTTAAGAACTTCTTCGGTAACTAACTCACGGAAATTATTTCCACTCTCCATTTTCAGTGCTGCCCTGACCCTGATGCTAGTGACGCCTGTCGACTTGCGAAGAATCTCGAACTATTCAGAGATTCTTTTTTGACGCTGTGGGGTCGCAGTGGCTGAGCGGTTAGCCTGCTCGCATCCCCTCCAAGGCGAACCGTGTTCAATCCCCGGCCGGGTCGCTCCCGGATCTTCGCACGTGAGAATCGTGACGGATGATCCCGCTGGTCGGCGTGTTTTCTCGGGGATATCCCATTACCCCCCGTCCCTTCATTCCGGCGCCGCTCCATGCTCACCTCGTTTCACCCTCATCGGCTGTCAATACCTCGATGTTAAGAGCCACTCTACTCACACTCTACTCACTAGCTTGTAGTCCTATTCCAGCTGTTTCAAAGCATTTGGCGATATTTCCTGTTGATTTCCTTGTATGTACTTGTGTGTCTCGGTAGTTTATTTATAAGAGCATGGCAGGGTGGTTTTTACTTACCTTGCATGTTGGTTTGATTCATTCACGTTTCTCCAACGTAAATGATGGGGAACGTCACTTATCATGCTTTATTTCGTATACCTCCTTCTTTCGCACCTACTGTGACTGTTGAAACTAAGTATTTTATTTTCGGAAAATAACTCTCATAATTTTTCTTTTGTTTTAATAGAAACTTTTCTTTAGTAAATTCTTCCCGCATAACTAGTCTTATATGCATAGATCATACATATTTTGAAGACATTGCTGCAAGCGTGTTAGTTACGTGAATTATTTCTGATCGAGTTCCAGACTCAAAAGTCTCACTGACGGCACACGATTTTAAAGGGAAAGTTAACATAAGTTTTAAATTTATGGCAAGAAAATGTCCTTTGAAACATACGCGCAGTTAGACATATCATTGACATGGATGAAATTTGTATGAATAAAAATTATTTTGTAGGTTAAATCATAAACAGATATTTGTTTCAGTTGTAAACGAATTATGGTTGTGTAAAGTGTAAACAGAATGTGTAAGAATTATCGCCAGGAGCTAGGAAATACGTAATTTGAAAGGGGAATCCGTGTAACAAAAAAAAAAAAGTTTGGAGAGTTTTTATACTCAGAAAACGTAAAGCACCAAAAAATGCTGCAGTTTTTTTTTACGGAGAGCTGTATATAGGTGGCCTATGTGAATACTGCAAATAACAATAATAATAACAACACGCTGTCCTATAGTGAGCTTTTTTATGTTATCGGCCAACACATAAAAGCGTAAAGTAAAATATTAGAAAGTGGAGATAGTCTCCCAAGTTTAAAGTTTATCAGGAATCGTTAGTAATTTGGTAGTGATTACGTATTTATGTACGAGTGTGGCGCAGTGAACGATATTTTGTGTTCGGGGACACCAATTGGGCCGCTGTGCACGGTTGTAGCTGTTACCAGGCATGCTTCAGTTTTCCCATTCACGCCGAGTTGACATTTCAAGAGTCGCTGATCCGAAATCGAATCGTTGTTTCGAATTTTGTTTTATTTTTACGGTGAAAAATTGCCCTCGCGCGCTCGCCCGTAGTATAGTTAACNTCAAAATGTTCACATTACTTTACAATTAGTTTTTTTTTTTTTTTTTTTTTTTTTTTTTTTGGAAAAGAAAAAGTTGATGGCTGTTAACACGGACGGTGTAGCAGTATGTGCTATTACCTAGCTGGGTTTTTACAACTGCAGTATTTTTTCCTCCTGTGAATGCGCCGAAAGTACTCAAGCTAATTGGACACAGTATCTAGGCACTTCCAGGTAGAATACTACGCACTTGAACATTTTAGTAGCAAAGTGGTAGCAGTCTCGTAGGTAGGAGTTCATAATTGCACAGCTATTTAAATTTTGTGAGCATACTTGGTCGTAAATATAGAATAGCAGTACTATGTAGAGGTAGTTGGCATGTTTTGCTAAATAAAATTAATAATTTTTAAATTTATTTTAAAACACTTAGCTCCTTTTTTTTTTTGTTGTTGCCTCATTAATAATTATTATTTAAATGGCACTTAGATCGTATACGTCAGTAAATCTGAAGCATTATTTAGGTGTGCTTCTCAGGTGCGAGACAAGTAGGCCTACAAGGATTGAAACGTTCTGAGTGAGCTGACGAATAGTTGGCGAGCTTTATTCACATATAAAGTCGTCATGCACACTTTTTTAAAGAGATTTCTTTGCCTACGACAAAATACTCATCAAAGCTATGCGCAAGAGATGGGCAAGTCTTATTCATTTTATCTGAAATTTGATGTTTTTTGTAGCCCCCCGACAAATGCATTTCGTGGTTCCGGTTGTTGTCTAGTAAATATTAAACTTTCTCTGATTTTGTCTTGCTGTCAAGGTCTTATGATTTTTTCTGTAATTTAAAAGATTTCTAAAAAAAAAATTTGGCTATTATTTTTTTTTTAAGCGGTAGATTTTGTTCGAGTTGGTGGTCAAAGGTCAAGGTTGCATGACGTCATGCAAGGTCAGGATAATGTCAAGGCCACATGATGCCATCCAAGGTCAAAGTCATGGTGGCTTGTCATGGTTCCTGCTGTTGTGAGTGAGGCGAATGGATTTTCTCAGAGTTTTCCTATGATTGATTTATAAACAAAATATAGGTTTTTTTCCCCCTAGCGTTACAAACTAAATTAAGTTTAATGTAAACAACACATACTTTATTTATCCTGGTCTCGAACTGAGAGTTTTTTGTACAGAAATATGGCGCTCGTATCAACTGCGATGTAGAGACTGGGTTTAGTATTTTTATTTTCTTACTGCCGTTGTATGGTTGTTTACGAACTATGTTATATTTCGCGTGTGGTACTGTGGCACATAATTTATTGGTTCCGTTTTTGAGTTATTCGAGATGCGGTATCAATGTTACTCGTTAATAGGCAACATCCAAATTTCGCAAATATAGTTGAAAATTATACTAACACGTTTGTATATGCGTATGAATATAAAAATGCGCCATTTGTTGCATATAAATCGGTTTTGACAAAAGTTATTTTAGTATTAAAACAGTAACTTTCGCGGCCGCCGTCACGTGGATGCAGAACGCTCTCTCATTGGTTTGACGTCACTAGTCATACGCCGGCGGCCGGCCCCGGCACGTTGCAAACACGCAGCACTGAAATGGAAGGCAACTTTGTGAAAGCGCAGTCGGACAATCTGCCACGAGTAGATACCGATATGCTACTTGATTACTTCAATTCGCATTGTTTTGTGGAACCTGAAATAGGAGATGTAAAATTACAAATGTAAGAACGTGTTTCATATCGCACAGTCGTGATCTTCAAAGCGACAGTATGCCTACATCACATGTTAAAACTTATTTGTCGTACGTTTTATTGAGGTACGTATTATTATTATTATTATCTGTGTTTATGTTTACGATTGCTAATATTCAAAGTTGGAAATTAAAATATGGAATAGGTGTTACATTCACAAGAATAACATAATTGTAATGAAGGCGACTGCAGTGAACGTGCTGTGTTGTCGCGCACCATGCTTGATGTCTGTGATAAATATAATTACGTTATTTAGAAATAAAACGTAATGTTGAGAAAGAAGGTTACAAATATTTTCGGATTCTGAACCACGTTTCAGTACTCTTAAAGCACTTTTTTCGCTTTAAAAATGCCAGGTAATGAGCAGTATGGTCACAGTAGGCCTAAAGCTAGCACGCTCTTCACTATCCGACACCGCACGGCTTCTCGAGCAGCTGTGGGTCGGTGGCGGGCAGAAAGCCGCGCTGTCGGCCGGCAAATATGTATTTCCGCGTTCCACCTCGTTTATAACCACTATATTGAGGACTCAAATATAGTGTTCAGAAACTAAAAAATTACTAAAAAAAATCATTTTCTTATCTTATTTTTTCTTATGTTTTGTGTACGTAACATACATTTTATTATTCTGAGGTCGCGATAGTTTGTCCACACTTTCTTTTTAAAATGTAATAACTGTTCACATAAGCTGAAAATGTAGATATGGCAGTTTGAGAAACATTTAATACCTGGGGTACAGCGAAGAAAATCTCTAATAAAAGCTTAAGCATTTGTTTTATTCCTCAAAAGCTTTTTTCTTTCTGTTTATTTAAGGGAAAAGGTTATAAAAGTAACACATCTCACTTGCGTAAAACGCGTAGGCCTATTTAGTGTCAATTTTGTGGACCTAGTCTCGTAATATTTTTGTAACGTCCATCTTAGTAACTTAGAAAAAAGGGGAAGGGTAAATATGAAAGTAATATCATCCTTGATAAACATTTCTAAAAACATGCATTTTAGTGTTTTGAAAGTAAAAATTAGGTTGCTATTTACTTAAATTGTTAGGCTTATGAAAGTTACCTAGAGACAAATCAAAACAACATAAATTTATAAGAAATTGCTATGTTTAAAAAATACTGTGTAAAATATAAACCAAAACTTTTTGCAAGCGACACTCTGAGCCCCATCGAAATAATTTAATGTTTAATTTGGATGGTTTAACATCGTGCCATGTTATATTATTTAGGAATACAATTTGAGTATAGACTAAATAGGATATCTGAGCTCTTGAAACGAATGTTAGAAATTATATTAAATAAATAAAAATATATCTATACCAAATTCCGTCTGTTAGGCCTTACTTGGAAAGTATAAACTTACACAATGTAAAATTTGCATTGTGTGGCTAAATTTTTTGTAAACATATTTATGTCTTTATTATTATGAAATACGTTAACATATTTTTTTATGCTCACGTCTACATCACATACGAATTGCTAAACGCGTTGTGGTGTGTATTAAACAATACCATAGTACCGTAATGTAGGTTAGGTCAGATGTAACTAGTAGACATTAAGAAGTCCTGTGTTAAAAGTACCTACCAGATTTTGACGAAATATCTTCAATGTCTCGCCTAACTGCGTTAAACCACGCCTTCCTGTTTGTTTGGTTCTTTGTAACTAAAAAGTATTTCATCGGGTGTTTTGCGAGATGAACTAACTAGTAAACTGCGGTGCAATAAACCATTTCGATCATTTTGGTACACTTGACTCTTTATTTTCTTTTTCCATTGCTTCAAAGAATTTCTGCTGAAGTAAACAAACGTGGTGGACGAGGTTGTGTCTGACTGTGACGTNCACGTCTACATCACATACGAATTGCTAAACGCGTTGTGGTGTGTATTAAACAATACCATAGTACCGTAATGTAGGTCAGGTCAGATGTAACTAGTAGACATTAAGAAGTCCTGTGTTAAAACTACCTACAGAGGGGAAACATAAATACCTTAAATTTAATTACGCGCGTCAAAATGGTCTTCGCAAACAAAAATAACAGATTTTGACGAAATATCTTCAATGTCTCGCCTAACTGCGTTAAACCACGCCTTCCTGTTTGTTTGGTTCTTTGTAACTAAAAAGTATTTTATCGGGTGTTTTGCGAGATGAACTAACTAGTAAACTGCGGTGCAATAAACCATTTTGATCATTTTGGTACACTTGACTCTTTATTTCCTTTTTCCATTGCTTCAAAGAATTTCTGCTGAAGTAAACAAACGTGGTGGACGAGGTTGTGTCTGACTGTGACGTNCCTTTTTCCATTGCTTCAAAGAATTTCTGCTGAAGTAAACAAACGTGGTGGACGAGGTTGTGTCTGACTGTGACGTCACGGGGGGAGCAGGTGCGACAGGCGCGTTTTGGTGGGCTTTTCAAACGTAAAACTTTCATTCAATCATGAATTTTCCAAAACCTATTTATAAATCGTCACTCTTTGTAAATACATTTCTAACACATAAATGATTGAAAATAAAATGCCAGTAAAAATGTGCATGTTGCCTATTGTACATATTTGTTTGCTATTAGAACTTATGAAACGTTTTTAAAATAACGTCCTCTCTGCAGAGCATGTTTTGATGAGTATTTAAAGTAGTTAGTTGTGGGTGTGTCACGATATGACATTACCCACGTGGTGGACGTGGTTGTATTTCAGTGAATATGTAGGTGGACTCTGACGAAGAATGTTACATTCGGTTGAAAGGCAAGGCAACATAAAGTTAGTTTTTTCTTACCCGCCTTTTATTGCTGTATTATCCCTGGATGATGTTTGCAGAACATAACCTCAGCGTGGCGGCCATTTTCGCACATTCATAAAGGTGCCACATTGGCCGACTTTTATTTAAAACCCGTTACTTCGTGCGAGAAAAAAAAACCAGCTGCTGTGGTATGGATTGTTTCGGAATATGGAAATAAAATTCATGCAGTAACTGTCATAATCAGTGAATGTNACCAGCTGCTGTGGTATGGATTGTTTCGGAATATGGAAATAAAATTCATGCAGTAACTGTCATAATCAGTGAATGTCAAACAGTTACATAACAATGCGCGTGAAAAGTATGTGTTTTTTCAGTCGCTTATTCCGCGCGCCGTATGACGTTATGGTAACCCGACTGTTGCCGTTTCCCCAGCTTGTTCCAATAGCTACATGAGGTAGCCACCGTACTCAGGAAACACAGGTTCCATGNACCAGCTGCTGTGGTATGGATTGTTTCGGAATATGGAAATAAAATTCATGCAGTAACTGTCATAATCAGTGAATGTGAAACAGTTACATAACAATGCGCGTGAAAAGTATGTGTTTTTTCAGTCGCTTATTCCGCGCGTCGTATGACGTTATGGTAACCCTACTGTTGCCGTTTCCCCAGCTTGTTCCAATAGCTACATGAGGTAGCCACCGTACTCAGGAAACACAGGTTCCATGNGACTGTTGCCGTTTCCCCAGCTTGTTCCAATAGCTACATGAGGTAGCCACCGTACTCAGGAAACACAGGTTCCATGGTAAACATTCGTCGTTTTGGAAATGCTTCAGTATTGACTGCTCGATGAACGGCGTGACCCACAACGCTGTGTGGCTCTACACACACAGTATATCCTGGAGGATATTCTGTCCCAGCATATCATAGACTAGATTTACATCATGGATATAGTAATGATAATTATGCATTTTGTCGTTACTTTAAATGTTTACATCGACGGAGATGCTTCGACCTCGTTAGCGTACTATGGTTTATTTTATCCACACAAACTTTATCAGCCTTTTTGAAATTTGCATTTAATATATTAATAATTGTTTTATTACTTTTATTAAATTGTATTACTGCGATAACCTTTTGAGACAACATCACAATATATCCTCGCTTTCACTACAAAGCTCTTAGAGAATATTTTACCATACCGTCATCGTACGTTCATTGTATCGTATTAGCAATTGAAAGATAGCTTACTCTTGACGACGTTCTTCAGAGTACCCACAGTTTAAATTATTTTCGACACTTACAGACTGTACAAGTGTACATGGAAAGGTCACTTATTTCGTTTGTAATCATCAGGCACGCCTATGCAAACTCGTCTCTATACGGGCGTATCGTGTTATTCCCTGTTCATTTCAGCGGGTTGTCAGCAGCCCAAAATAGCTGGTGCAGACGCGAACTCTGTATAAACTACGCATTCTTGATACCGATCAGCCCTTTTGACAGCCGAGCAGCAAACCTGTACCGTGGGCCTTACGTGTACGGTTGCAGTAGTATCGCGAATGTAAATTAACGTGCANCCGAGCAGCAAACCTGTACCGCCGGTCTTCCGTGTACGGTTGCAGTAGTATCGCGAATGTAAATTAACGTGGTCTTACCGTAATTGTGTTGTTAATGAACAACCATAGCAGTGGCGCCACGAAGCTCGGCAAAGTATCGTTTTGCTCGGAATGCATTCCTCGCCTGGACTCCATTAGGAATGCTCAAGGACGTGACCATGTTGGACGATATTATCAGACACCCTACTGCACCGAAAACTGTACACCCCTATAATTTCGTTAAAACAATAAAATTGTAAATAATTCGCCGAGCGAAAGAAAACGTTCCGCAATGCAAAGCACGAGGGGTCAAAATATTAAAAATCTTGGAAGACAGACACGCTATAGGTTTCTAAAATTTTTGCTCGACAGAGTTTCAGGGAAAAGGTTTGTTTAAAACAATAGAGTATCTGTTTGTTGTTAAGTTGAGAGATTCCGGCAGCTCTTAACAACGAGGTCTTGAAAGCCGATCAGGGTGAAATGAGGTGAGAATGGAGCAGTGCCGGAATGCAAGGGCGGGTGAAATGGGAGTTCCCCGAGAAAACCCGGTGACCAGCGGCATCGTTCGTCATGATTCCCACTTGCAAAAATCCGGAGTGTCCCGGCCGGGGATTGAACCCGGTTCGCCTTGGTGGGAGACGAGCAGTCACTAATGAGCCACCGCGGCCCCACAGTATCTGTTATTATGTAAATAAATGTATAACGTGTGATTTTCGCTAAATAAATGACTAACTAAAAGAAAATGTAACTAAACAAAATTTTGAAGTTTTCAAAACCAACAAAATGCAGCTGAACTGACTTGGCCATTTTGTTAGAAAATTAAAATTTGTCTTCAAACTACTTTTTTGTTGAAATAATATTCTGTATTTGTTTCATTTACTCGTAGTTTTGTTCAGTCATACTCATATTTTTACTTTTGTGTACGCTTTCGGCAGCGTTTAGACGTTAATTTCATTGTTTTAATTATATTTTAAAGACGACTTCTTGTACTCTTATTGCTTCTGTAGTCATTCTCAGAAGGTAATAAATAATGAATTTCCATGTATTCCAAATGAAAATAAAATAAAGTTACTCCATTGATGTAATGACTATTTCTCATCTGAGTGATAGACTATGCCTTGTCAAAGGAAAAATGTCAATAATGAATACTGAATACATTGTGACCCTAAAAAAAACTGGTATAAGCTGTACATGGAAAACTGAGCACTTTCGAAAGCCCTTCTTAAGATCTACTTGTATGCACTTCATGTATTCTTCCACTATGTGTACAATTAACACTATCATGGGTCTGATCACTTTATTCATGCGTCGGTCAAGTGAAACTGTAAAATTATTAGAGGAGTAAATATAATTCAAATTTGCCAATTCTTACGCATAGTCTACATTCATTAAAAAGAATCCAGAAATGAAAACAAATAATTTCAGTATTTACAAAAGTTTGCCTAAAACTTTTTATACAAAGTTAAAATATGGAACTACTTTCCCTCCATCATTACCAACTTCACTGGGCGCAAGCCAGTGAGTACGTATGTTGGAATACATGTAGTTGGGAGCAGTGAAATATTCCAAAGGTTGATTTAAAAAATTAATCTCAGATGTAAGTAATGGCCAAATATAGATGACGCACAACTCTAACCTTTAAGGCCGCCTTCTCATCCTCTATGTTAAATTTTCCCAACAAATGCTTTCAAATATAGTCGNCATTCCTCGCCTGGACTCCATTAGGAATGCTCAAGGACGTGACCATGTTGGACGATATTATCAGACACCCTACTGCCACCGAAAACTGTACACCCCTATAATTTCGTTAAAACAATAAAATTGTAAATAATTCGCCGAGCGAAAGAAAACGTTCCGCAATGCAAAGCACGAGGGGTCAAAATATTAAAAATCTTGGAAGACAGACACGTTATAGGTTTCTAAAATGTTTGCTCGACAGAGTTTCAGGGAAAAGGTTTGTTTAAAACAATAGAGTATCTGTTTGTTGTTAAGTTGAGAGATTCCGGCAGCTCTTAACAACGAGGTCTTGAAAGCCGATCAGGGTGAAATGAGGTGAGAATGGAGCAGTGCCGGAATGCAAGGGCGGGTGAAATGGGAGTTCCCCGAGAAAACCCGGTGACCAGCGGCATCGTTCGTCATGATTCCCACTTGCAAAAATCCGGAGTGTCCCGGCCGGGGATTGAACCCGGTTCGCCTTGGTGGGAGACGAGCAGTCACTAATGAGCCACCGCGGCCCCACAGTATCTGTTATTATGTAAATAAATGTATAACGTGTGATTTTCGCTAAATAAATGACTAACTAAAAGAAAATGTAACTAACCAAAATTTTGAAGTTTTCAAAACCAACAAAACGCAGCTGAACTGACTTGGCCATTTTGTTAGAAAATTAAAATTTGTCTTCAAACTACTTTTTTGTTGAAATAATATTCTGTATTTGTTTCATTTACTCGTAGTTTTGTTCAGTCATACTCATATTTTTACTTTTGTGTACGCTTTCGGCAGCGTTAGACGTTAATTTCATTGTAATTTCTAGTTACATGTTCCACGTCTTTCACATCAAGTCAGAGTCATTGGCACCAGCCAAGAGAACGGGTAACGGATTTGAAAATTTCGCCGTAATTTCAGTAGAATTCTGTCTCATGTAGCGAGTAAATACGCCCGCAAACAGACTGCAAGGGCGGGGGAAACGGGAGATCACCGAGAAAACCCGCAAGTCAGCGGCATCGTCCGGCACCATTCGCACGTGCGATGAGGCGAATGAGTTTTTTTTGTAACTTGCTTTTCATGCCAGCGAGAACCTCCCGCACTTTCAGGAGATGTTTCCGCGACAGTGCGTAGTTTAATTCAGAAATTTAGAGGCAAATTAATGACCCGTGATTTACACGCTATTCGATAAAAAGGACCTCAAACATCCATGAACCTATAGGAAATACCATATAACTTATTTTAGAGAACGAGAAGCTGAGTTTATCGCACACTTGAAATATGCTTCACTTTAAAAAATAACAATCAAGTAAATTGAGTTTAAAATACTCATTTACACAATCTAAACTGTCCATATTTATTCATGCTCGCAGTTTATAAGTTGCTCTTGTCGCTAAGACATCAGCTTCGATTCGGAAGTTTCTGGGTTCGAGTCCGAAGCAATCCACGCAGGTTTATATACGTTCAGCACGTAAAGTCCTGCTACACTCTCTTTCGTTTAACGTATCACCATAAATGTGGCGACATTAATAAGTCCAATCCAACCAAATGAAACTGAAGTATTAGAATTTTCGTTAGAACCAAGTAGACTACGTATGTTGCATTACTATGGGCGGTTCACGGTAAAGTGAGCATTTTTGAGGCCCCAGTTGTTTTTTTTTCTTTCAGCCATTTTTTATCCTTTAACCACCTTCTAAATAAATATTTCCATGCAGTTAATAAACACAGCGTTTATGTTCCACGGCACTTGGAAGTTAACGTCTAAGGCTAAAATAAAATACATTTATTGATTATTATTCCAAATGAGAGGACTTTCGAAGTGCTCACTTTACCGTGAATTGCCTATAGAAACTCATAACCAAGTGTCCTGTAAAATAGTAGGAACATTTCACTTTAGTGTAATACGTCTCAATGTCTACCTTTTTAAGTCATAAAGTTACATTAATAACAGCCTGTCGTCGAGGTCAGCAATTTTTATAAATGACTGCTTATTTACATCCAGAAAATAATATTTGATTAGTTTATAAATTTTCATGATTGCAATATTATTTGACATTGAAAATGCAAGGTATCCTACAACACATTTTCTTCATTTCGTCGATTTAAATATTGTCGACGAAAACGTTAATTTTTATTCAGTGTTATTTCTATATTTATTTATGAAGATAAATAAAAACTCTTAACTAAAATTGTATTCTTCATAGCGTCATTGGAGATATACATTTGCAATGAGTTTGCAAAACCGATGTTATGACGTCATTTTATACAGCGTTTACTGGCCACACTTACAAAGCAGATTTGTACTCGTTCAACATTTGTTTGAGGGAGAGAGATAAATCATCGTTGTGTGTGTTATAGGCTCTTCACGGTTATTTGAGCAATTTTTAAATCAACCTTTGGAATATTTCACTGCTCCCAACTACATGTATTCCAACATACGTACTCACTGGCTTGCGCCCAGTGAAGTTGGTAATGATGGAGGGAAAGTAGTTCCATATTTTAACTTTGTATAAAAAGTTTTAGGCAAACTTTTGTAAATACTGAAATTATTTGTTTTCATTTCTGGATTCTTTTTAATGAATGTAGACTATGCGTAAGAATTGGCAAATTTGAATTATATTTACTCCTCTAATAATTTTACAGTTTCACTTGACCGACGCATGAATAAAGTGATCAGACCCATGATAGTGTTAATTGTACACATAGTGGAAGAATACATGAAGTGCATACAAGTAGATCTTAAGAAGGGCTTTCGAAAGTGCTCAGTTTTCCATGTACAGCTTATACCAGTTTTTTTTAGAGTCACAATGTATTCAGTATTCATTATTGACATTTTTCCTTTGACAAGGCATAGTCTATCACTCAGATGATTGAATAGTCATTACATCAATGGAGTAACTTTATTTTATTTTCATTTGGAATACATGGAAATTCATTATTTATTACCTTCTGAGAATGACTACAGAAGCAATAAGAGTACAAGAAGTCGAATGGCAGTCGTCTTTAAAATATAATTAAATCATGTTATATACCTTATCAAAGTCACATTTTCAAAAATTAATCTCAGATGTAAGTAATGGCCAAATATAGATGACGTACAACTCTAACCTTTAAGGCCGCCTTCTCATCCTCTATGTTAAATTTTCCCAACAAATGCTTTCAAATATAGTCGNCACAACTCTAACCTTTAAGGCCGCCTTCTCATCCTCTATGTTAAATTTTCCCAACAAATGCTTTCAAATATAGTCGCCAAATTCTACCCACACGTTATGTGGCGTTTGTGAAACGACAAGAATCTGTTGATAATTTAAAAATGGCGCTGAAGTAATTAACATTATAATCACTTGACAGAAGTTCAGAATTCACGTTCGTTCCACAGCGTAATGCATAGTGCCAGAGTAGTGCAGTGGTAGTAGTTTTAAAAGAAGTATCCCGTAACAACTGAAATAAGCTAGAAACGGGATAATTCAATAAGACGTGCGAAGCCGAGTTTTTTTAAGAGACTACCCAGCGTCGAAAGTGTACGTAAATAAATCGCACCAGTTTCCAAGAGCTACGCCAAGTCACATTTTAGCGGTTTGTTCAGTTCTCCGCTAGTGTAG
>NQII01004763.1:55871-72413 GCA_002778355.1 Clitarchus hookeri | reverse complement strand
GGGGGGGGGGCACGAGGGCGAGCAAATAACAGCCGGGATAATTAGCCCGTGAAGTAATTAGCCTGGCTTCGCGAACGCGAGGGCCCGCAACTTGGAGCAGCCACCTGACGGAGGGTTGCAGGGTGAGATAAGAGCGCGGTCGTAGGGGGGTTAGCGTATGTGTGCGCGTCGCACGAGAGAAAGAGAGAGAAAGGGATGCTTTGCGGTGTCGGGGTCCTGCCCCCTCTGGGATACTGATGAAGAGGGTAATGGGTAGGGGGTGGGGGCCCCTTACAGNTTGGGTGCCCCCCCCCTCCCTCCTCCCGCATGCTTGTTTTGATGGCTGTATGGCAAATTGCTAGCCCCCCACACACCTACCAACCACCCTTCTTTCCTTCCTCCCCGTTTCCTTGGGGCAGCGGGGGTTATTGATAGTAGACAGTTTCTTCCCTCTTTCCTTGCTTCCTCCGATGTGCCTCCTTGAGGGTGTGCGTGCCTGGCAGGGGGTAGGGGGAGGGGTTACCGGAGAAGCTGCTAGCGGGAGATGAGGAATTCGGCGAAACTCAGAGTGGATGGCAGAGACGAGGAAAGTGTGGAGGGTGGGATACGATAACACGATGGGCAGCGCTTGGCTGGAAAGCGCGCGCCCGCATCGCGAAAAACTTGTTTTATATAATGTTTCTTTGTTAAGGCAAAAGAAGAAGGAGAATTGTGGGTGAGGGGGAGGGTTAGGTTGGGGACTGGCGCCGACGTAACCTTTTATGCCCTGGTGTATTCTTGGCGCAAATTGGGTTGGGAAATTGCCCCTGCAGAAGTTGGCGGTAGTCTCGTAAGATGTTGCGTGCGTGGGTTCTGATGAAATGTAATCCAGTCTTGTGTAGTATCCCGACTTGATGATACTGCAGTGGCTAATGTACAGTCTCGTCCCAGAGATCAAATTGGCTCCAGGAAACGAGGTCGAAGTTGTCCTTCGAGGAGAAAAACTTCAAAGTCAAAAGTAACATTTCGAGACGACGAAATATAATTGAAGAAAAATTAAAATTAGTTTCTGTATTGCATATGTAGAGCTCTGTTACATAATCTATTGTAGTTTCGATATTGAAGTATAATTACAAAATTATTCAACGTCTTTCCAAAGGTTATCATATAATTATTATAAGCCGGTTTTGTGGAGCGGCGAATATTGCAGAAAATGTTCAGAATTCCGTTGTAATAATTCAGAAAATGTAAACAAATTTATCGCTGCCCTTTCTCAGAATTCCAGTGGCATTCGCGGCCGTTTTAAACTTCGAGAGCGTGGTTAAGGTTCAAGTACTTTACACTTGTATTGATCTGCAAGTTTGAACACGAAAGACGTTCATACGTAAACGTTACAGTTCGTTGTGCCTATATTTGCATGAACCTGTGTTTATGTACAGAAAATCTGGCCACCCGTCAAAATAAATATTCATATTGTATATCTAAGTGGTCGTTACTTCATTTTTTTCTACGTATCGTTGTGTGTTTTGTTCGTAGAGAAGGTTTTTATTTTCTCTTGTGATTTGATGGAGTTGCGAGCGGGAGTGCTATGGAAATGAGAGATTAATTAACTACCCGAATTCCCAACACGTAGTTGTAAAGTGGTCCGTTCAGTCTTATCCGTCAAAGCCTAACGGTGTATTTCAGAAAGAGACAAAATAAAGAAATATTCTAGAACAAAACTTGTAAAGGATGCTGTATTGGGAGTCTCGTGCTAGTTCGTATTTTGCTTTTAGAGGTCTTTGTTTTTAATTAGAAGTAAATCAGTTCTCATGTCAAGTTCACAAATTTCTATGTATTGTAGCATTAATGATTGCTGGTTTTAAATACGGCGTTATTCGCTGCAATTTTCATTACAAGTTTCGTTCCATTTAAAGCGGTTTAGCCATTTCCATGGAGAATACCGAGGGACAATTTTACTTGAAAATTACAACTGCTTTACCAAGCGAGCTTAAACACGATCCGAGGACACTCTTGACCGATATAAAAATGTTTTGCGCGTTACTAGGTCACACAGGATTACAGTCTAAACTGTGTACACAGAACTGCTGTATTCTCAAAACCCCGCTGGTAATCGCAACCAGTTAAAGTCCCCCCCCCCCTTGTTGCTGGATATAACGATTTCCAATGAGTATTGGAATTTGTACGTCCTGGCGAAAGTTTTGGAACGGGCTCTCCTTTTTTTCAGGGACAAGAGCCCGAATGATTTATCGATGCAAAGCGGAAGAGGAAGGGGACGTAGAAAAAAAAATTCTTCTAAATGGGGCTAAGGAAAGGGGGTGTAAAGAAAGTTGGACTCGCCAACAGCCAGGAAAATTCGCGAACGAAAATGATGTTGATGCTGTCGCAAGTTTCCGCACGCAAACCCCGAGCGCGCCTGCCGCCGCTTTCGGATATTAAGCGAAGACGAGGGATGGGTGCGGAAGAGAAAGTAATGGAAAAATATAACAAGAGAAATGGGATTTTTCCCGCGTCTCCCTCCCTACCCTTTTCCCCCGCCCGCCGGAATGAGCAGATATAAGATATAAGGAAAGGGAAGGGGGGGGGAGACTTGTGTCCCGGGATCGATACATTTGGAGATTACACCCCGGGCGACAGATGCGTGAGTTATGATTGGCGGAGAGGTGCGGGTGTCATGGCGGCATCTGCGGCGGTTTGTCCGCGCTTCGAGCTTCCTCTCGGACGTCGTATAAGTCTGTTCGCGGTTTCTTCGCATTTTTTTTTTAAATCAAACCTTTGAAAAATCTCACCATGAATGACGTGTTTGGTTGTTTCCTAAATATTCCATGTATCACAAGTGTTTTATACTCGTGTTAAAGTAACATTACCTCATTTTTTCGGTTAAATTATATACTTTTATTAACAGTTTCTATAAAATATATTATTTCATTTATAATTAGTATAAATAAAAACTGGGAGAAAATAGGTGTGTTGGTAATGCCTAGTAAGAAAAAGTTATTACTACGCTGAGTGCGCACGAATGCGGAGCGCTGTCCTTTGGTGTAATTTTCGACTTGGTTAAGCTTTGTTTTCCTGAGGCGGAGGAATATCTTGGAAGTAGAACTTATGCAGGGCTTCAGAAAAGTTCCAAGTAACGGCGAATGGCCGATAAGGTTGGAGTCACACTCTGCTGCGGCAAAAAGGGATGCGGTTAGACCTGATGACATGCACGAGTCACAACTGTTCCCGTGAAAATTGATACCGGGACAAGAACCCGTCACGGTTATCCTAAGGTAAGGTAGTGCATGTGTGGCAAATTGGTTAAGGTGTCATGGCGTATAAATAAAGCATTGTGTATGCACATGAAGCAGAGAGATCAGTGCAATAATAGGTGAATCGTAGACATTGGGTGCATCTCTTTCTGATAACTCGAGGTTCATCCAGTTAGTGTAGGCCTACATGATTTCGCCCATTTCTGACCATGATCTCGCACGACAATTTATATCATAATGTAATCAAACGTATTTTGAATTTCTGTCGCCACTCGGCGAGTGAAATAAAACAGTTCAGTTTATTCAATTATTTCTACTGTAACAATCGTTAAAAAATGAAAACATAAAAACATTTTGTTGTTCAATATATCACTTGGGTATTTAAGTAGGGTCAATCGGGCTTTAACTCTACATGTAAAATGGGTCCAAAAAATGTTCTAACAACAAGGTTTTGAGAGCCGGTGAGGGTGAAATGAGGAGAAAATGGAACAGAGCCGGAATGCAAGGGCGGGGGAAACGGGAGATCTGCGAGAAATCCCGCCCACCAGTGGCATCGTCCGGCACGATTCTCATTAGCGAAAATCCGGGAGTTGCCCGGCCGGGGATTGAACCAGGTTCGCCGTGGTGGGAGCAACAGTCTAACTGCTCAGCCACCGCGGCACCACGACTGGATGAAATCAGAAACATTTCAGGCCCTATATGAAAAGTATAGCTGTCCATGAAAAAAGAAAGCGACACACAATAAATGTTACGACCATACCAAATTTAACTTGATTTGAACATGCTGTTAACCGAGCCTGAATGATAACCTAAAATCAAAGATTAAATATTTCATGACCATCGAGTAATAAATAATACTTAAAAANAACCGAGCCTGAATGATAACCTAAAATCAAAGATTAAATATTTCATGACCATCGAGTAATAAATAATACTTAAAAATTTTGGAAATATTATTCACGGAATATAAATAGGAACAGCCCCGAGAGACGTGCATTTTAGTTGCAAATGCTAGTTCACAAAAATAAATAAAATTTGTAACTCTGAAGTAATATTCCAGAAAATACGTAGGACACAATTCATTATCCACNGTTCACAAAAATAAATAAAATTTGTAACTCTGAAGTAATATTCCAGAAAATACGTAGGACACAATTCATTATCCACACTAATAATATTTGGGACGCTGGACTCTCGTTGTATGCACTCTCTAAATGTACCCACATCGGACATGGTTTTAAGCTGAGCACAGTGTAAAACAACGAACCGTCCCGATACAGAAGCAGCGTGTTGCCACTCGCACTTAGATACAAGTGCCTTTGCTTAGTTCCGGTTGCCAGGCCATCCCACCAGGCCGCAGCACGATGCGGCAGCGTCCGGTGAGCGCGGCAACACCGCACAACTGTGCCAGCCCTCGTTTAACGCGTTGTGCCGTTGGAACCACGTTAATGCCCCTTAGGCAGTCTGCAGTCCTGCAGCAGGCCGCCGGCATTCGGCCATCATCGTACGTGTATCCGCACTGGCATTCACAATGCGCAGTCGNGCAGTCCTGCAGCAGGCCGCCGGCATTCGGCCATCATCGTACGTGTATCCGCACTGGCATTCACAATGCGCAGTCGTGCAGTCGCCAGTCAGCAGTCGGCCCTAGATAAACCTTTATCTTGGACTGCCGACTGCAAGTTTCTGCTAGCCAATNTGCAGTCGCCAGTCAGCAGTCGGCCCTAGATAAACCTTTATCTTGGACTGCCGACTGCAAGTTTCTGCTAGCCAATCAGAACTCGTCATACCTACGTCATTCCTGACGTTTTCTTCCTGGAATAAAAGAAGACATTTATAAACAAACAACATAAATGTAACCTTATAATAAATACTCCAAAAACCATTTTTTACGCTTTTATAAATAAGCTTCGAAAATGAATGAAATTTTAAATTACGAGAGAAAACTTCAATCACCATTGATATTTACCTAAACGATAGCCAAATTTATACGTAAAGGCCCTAAACTCGACAAAAAAATACAACCCGAGGTAAATAACCCATAAAAATTTTTGCATCTTGAGACTTTTGTCAGTGTACAAAGTTGAAAGTACGTTAAAATACCCACGCCCTTATAAACAGTATTATTTATTTTGTAAGTATTTTTAATGAACAGTTGTAGTAACACCAATACTTTTCCAGCTGCCAACTGCGGACTGCGAACGGCCGACAGTTTATTCTGGAATATGTTATAGACTAGATTAGGTGTACCGATGATCTGTCTTCTGCACATGTACCCAACACTGACCTACCCCACACCAACGCAGCTTTCAAAGTCACATGGTCGACAGTTATGAATGTGTTCGTTTATATCTTAGTTTTCAATAGACAGGTATTTTTTTATACGAATATAATACTTTTCACGGATTTGAATTTAATCAAACTGCATTACAAATCGTTCAGGGAAAGTATAAACACGTATCAAAGCACTTGTTGACGACACAGCGTTCTATCCTCAGACTCTCGCGTCGTTTACGACAGTCGCGCTGGCAGAAAAAAAAAAGCAGTTCAATGGTCGGGACACGGAGACTGCTTTTGCGCAGCTGGAGTGAACGCTCTGCTCCATTTCTCACTCTGCGAGCCTCGAACCGTCCGCGNCCCCCCTCCAGTACCATTTACAACCCGCCATGGTTCGCGGTGAATAAGGCAGGTGGTGTCCCGACCGCGTCGACAGGCGGTCTGAGGTTGGCCGCCTGATCTGACTTGCAAAGCGTCCGAGGAAGTTGATGGCCCGCGCGGGACGAATGCGCCTATTTGCCTGCGCGCTCCGCCGGAAGAATGGTCGCCGTTGAATTTCCGATCGCGAGCGCGTTTCCCGACCCGACCCGCCTGCCGCCCCGCCCCGTCGTCTTCCGCCACTCGAGTTTCTCCGTTACTTCTCGCCGGCGTCGCGGCGACGCCCTTTCTCTACACACCTCAAGTAAAACCGCTGCTATTCAAGGGGAGTGTGTGCTAAAACATTTTCTGTGAAATCGTTGTTTGAACGAATACCCGTATCTCGGTAAATAAATGTTGTGGAAATACGACTTTGTGACAGACAAGGTATAAGAAACCATGCCACCAATTTTTAAATTTTTTTTATTATATTAAGTTGAGTTGAGTTGAGAGATTTGGGTGGCATTTAACAACGAGGTCTTGAGACCCGATGAAGAGTGAATTGAGGTGAGAATGGAGCAGCGTCGGAATGCAAGGACGGAGGAAATGGGAGATCCCCGAGAAAACCCGCTCGCCAGAGGCATCGTCCGGTACTATTCGCACTTACGAAGATCCGGGAGTGACCCGGCCGGGGATCGAACCAGGTTCGCCTTCGTGGGAGACGAGCAGTCTAACCGCTCAGCCACCGTGGCTCCGCATCATATTAAGTGCATTCATGGAAAAAATTCATAAAAATTATTCAATATCGTATTTCTAGAACTTGCATTTGCGGTTTCCTTGAGCTCTAAGAGAAAAGTTGGACTATACGGGTTTAATACGCGGTCTTTCATCGCTTATAATGAAGTACCACTGTAATACAATCTACTTCGCACAGTACAGCATCACGACGGGAACACTGCACGCGTAGCGCGTAGGGGCGATAAGGCGCTAGGGGTGCGTGTTAGTGTCGTCCGTATCGCACCTTGTTTCTTGACCTTGAACGCGCAGCTACATAGTTCTGTGCTGTCGACGTCACTTGACGGTGCGCGGTTAATGACGACGTCCGGCATTCTATAAACACACCGATGACGTGGTATTACGTCGCCGTCAGTTTTCATGTTTTTTTCACTGCAACTTGATATTATTCCCGGCAGCATTCCACGTGTGAAATTACTCAGATGGACGGAACGGTTTGAACGATAACGTGGCGTGGGGGGAGAATTTCAACTCGAAATTAAATTGGCTGATCGCTGGCCGGTAATGAATGTTGTACAATAAAAGCAGGCGTGTCCGGTGAAGCGTGGACCAATAGCACAGGGATCAAAAGGGAACTGGTGTTCTCTGAAGTTGTGGATATCGGTTACTCACTTCTAACTTTTATTGAAACGCACTCGAAGGGTTAAGAGGGGTGCTCCCTCACCCCACCGGGCCAAATATTTAGTTGTTCTATTTTTCGGCAGAAATTTCATTACAGAACATTTAACAAAAAAATTTTTTTGCACGACAGACCATAAAAAAAAACAGGTTCTCGAACTTCATCAAATTGTTACAGCTCCCCTGCTTTATTAATTTTTAACTGGGGTGAGCCGAGAAGAAATAAGGTATTAATTCTTGCGGGCGGTTATATAAATGATACCAACGACAGCAGTCTAGCTATAATTGTTTTAGAAAACAGTAAAATGGAGTTAACTACGATTTGTAGAGTCGTAAAAAACAAAACATAATCTGAACTGCTGGCTGAGGCGAATATTCTACAAATGCAATATGGCGGAGACTGACCCCCTCTTAAACGTGCTCGTGAATTCCGTAGTGTCTCTAACTCATGACGATATGAGAGGCGGGAACTATCGCTGAAGTTTTTGCGAAAGGCATTGTGGTCCGATGTGTTATCCTGGCCTGCAACCTAAAAATGTTGGCAGCAAAGAAGCCTTACCGCCCGTTAAGTTTGACTTGTTTTTCATTGCAGATTATTTAATTTTGCCGAAGAAAATCGGCCTCTGGTGGCATGTTTGGCTGAACGACGCGTAGTGTTTCAGAGATGAAATCCCCCGGGCGTTCAGGAATAAGTAATAAGCCATAACACCAGCCGCGTCATGCATAGGAGTATTAAATAAGATATATAAAGAAGATGTAAAGATATTCACGAAATAAAAATAATTTTATTCTACCCCTAGTAGAGGTGTGTTAATTATTACCGCGCGGTAGTTTTTTTTTTATAATTAATTGACTAGTTGTATTGTACTTTACAGCCCTACATCTCAAATTATATTTTTTAAATAGACTCCGCTATTTTAAGTTCACCTGTCAAATTTGTAATGATCTCATAAAAAGTTATAAACAGTATGCATGTCGCTTTCGAATTAACAGAATGGTAAATTAACGGGTTCACCATGCAGTGCAAACACAACTAAATTGCATGTTTACAGTTGTTACGGAACTTAATAGTCTACTGCATTCGTAAATAATTTTTCGCGTTTTTGTCTGTAGTACCCAGTAAAATTTTGTCCTAGAAGTTGGTTATAAAGGCGTGGAACTGTGCTATTTGATATTAATACATCTTCGAACTCAAAAAAAGTTACTTCAGAAAATGGCAGTACAGTAACATTTTTCGAAAAAGATAAGTTATGTCGAAATGTATTATGCCGAAACTTGAGTGTCGCAAGAAATATCCGCGGGTTTATCTGTGTTTATTGTTAGACCCTTCGAGGCATCTTGATATCGGGTTCTTTCGATCGCGTTTTAATGACAGAAAAGGTCGTATGACTACTGAGCTTATTCTAAGAGTTACGGAACCACAGTCGCTCGGTCGTCTTCGAACTTTTCGATTACCTCTCATCTCTTCAGATCCTCCCTTCCATAAGACTTAAAAGTGGCAACGTAACACACCTTCTTTAATCGAGTTTACGTTTTGGGAATAAAATGAATTACGTGCAGGTGGATTGAATATAAAAAAAAAATTGTAAAAGCGTTAAGCTCACCAGATGCAAGTTATAGATAATCTGTCACTCTTGATCGTGGTAAAACTAGCAATACCTACCATGAAAGGAAATTCATTGTTACATTTGTGGTAATACTGTATAAGTATATTTATTGGATGGTGGACGTCGGAGTATATGTCTAAAACTGTTAATATTAGCTTGTGAGTGAGTGAAGAGATTTGGGTGGCTCTTAACAGCGAAGTCTTGAGAGCCGATGAGGGTATGTAGCAGCGCTGGAATGAAGGACGGGGAAACAGGAGATCCCAGAGAAAACCCGCCGACCAGTGGCATCCCCCGGCACGATTCCCAAGGAAAAATTCCAGGAGTGGCCCGGCCGGGGATTGAACCCGGTTCACCTTAGTGGGAGGCGAGCAGGCTAACCGCTTAACCACCGCGGCCCCTACATTAGCTTGTGATAAAATAAGGGAATTTGAAGGAACGCATTTCCACAACAGATGAATCTTACAATCCAATCTTACTAAATGTATAGGATGATTTTATTACGAGAAATAGATTAGAAATAAAATACATGAGACAGCATTTGTCGAATATAACCTATCATTGCAGTGTTATTGTCATGTGTTTAGTTTATGTGGGTCGAATTATGGGCGTTGTGAAGTTCAAGTCGCGAACTTAAGTTCAAATTCTGCGAGTACAAATATTAATTAAAAAAACAGTTGTACATAGAATGACGTTTGTGTTTTTGCAAGTTTGTTTGTTTCTAACATAGGTTTATGAAAATGCAATAATCCTAAATTAATCTGTTGAGAAGTTTTGGTTATTTGTTGCTGTAAATAATTGTATAGGCCTAAATAAATTTGTGTAAATAATTTACCATCTAACGGTTTAACACAAATTATTTGAAGAAAAATAAACAAATGCCTCATTAGCAACACACACTTGGAATTTTGTAATTGGTTTTTGGATTTCGGGTTGAAGAGATACGTGTCTGTGAAGGCTAGCTCAAATCACGAACCTGTAGATTACGTGAGGGAATGTTTGAAACAGTTCTCTTTTTCGTAAATAATTACATACTTGTCATCAAGTAAACATTTTATAATGACTCGTATATTCGTTCTTTAATTATCACTCAACACCGACGTGTACCAAACATCGCGTTCTTGCGTTGCTCATTTTGTACGCTGTTCCGATTCCGATTACTTGTTTCGCTAGCCCTAGAGCTTGTCGTTATGAAGCAATGGCTGTAACGATTGTTGACATCGAATATGTCGTCGGAGAAAAGGGTAAAACTACGGAACTGCCGTGATCGAACTACAATCAAGAAGTAACGATAAATCTAATAATTAAAAACTTGGAATAAGCCCCGTGGTCGCCAGAATAGTTCATGGGTGCAGTCTTGGATGTGAATGGCGATAACTACAGTTTTTTTTTTCTCTTTGGCGTTAAGAAAGAAATTTCTTTAAGATCAGGTGGTGGTGATGACACTGTATAGTTGATTGTTGGCTGCCAAATATCTTCACTTACGATACTATAAAATTGTCATTGTTTACCTATAAAGGACTTATTAATAAAACAAAGATACAGGACACAGGGGTGATTAAACTCCTGAAAGGAAGAAAAACCGCAACTTCAAAGACCACAATGGTAGTATAGTTCGTAAGCGACGTCATTAAGGGGGACCTCCCCTCGCCATATTGAGTTATTCGTTTTTTGGCTTGTTTATGGTTTTAAAAAAGAAAATTCTTAAAAGTATCCCTATGCCCTACTAGCTATTGACCCTTCACTGCAGTACAGGCAAGACAAGGAAACTACGAACTCATAATTACGTGGCAATTTTAATTCTGCCAAAGTTTGGCTAAATCAATATTGTGACATAAATACGAGTCGTTATGTTTGTACTGTTGTGTAAGGTCAGTAGCTAGTTGGGGATAGCGGCACTTGCGGAATATTTTATTATTTAAAACTTAAACAAGCTAGAAAAACCAGTAATTTAATATGGCGAGATAAAGTCGCCCTTAGATGGAAATAATGCATGTTTCCTTTGGTTGTGGTCACAAATAGTTGCATGGAAATGTTAGGCAACCATTTACTAATTTGTGCACGAGTTTCTGCAATTTGCGCCATTGCGAAACGTTGGCGGAGACTATATGTAGCTGAGTCTTTTCACATCTGCATGATGTAGTCTATTTTGCCCTTCTTATCTGTGTTTACGGCACGCAGTGTTTTATACGCTACCAATATCTCTCTCTCTCTCCTTATGTCCCCTTGTTCTCAATTAGTCTTCCCAATTTAGCCATTTTAATGTGAACGAATGTTGTATCTCGGTGAATAAGTGAGCTAGGGTTTCTACGGCCATCACGGTGGTGGATGAGGTGAGTGTTAAAGTTGCGCGCCCAAGGAGATGCTGGGCACTCACTTCATCTGTCCGCAGTACATCTCCTGCTGTGAAACACTACTCTCAACAGCGGCGCCGTGTAGTGATATATAAGGGGGGGGGACTTGTGCCTGGCCTGGAAATTGNTCATCTGTCCGCAGTACATCTCCTGCTGTGAAACACTACTCTCAACAGCGGCGCCGTGTAGTGATATATAAGGGGGGGGGACTTGTGCCTGGCCTGGAAATTGATTGTATTGGCCTGGTCCAGCACCAGTTGGCAGCCCCGAAGCGGCAAGCGGTCCCCGGGGGTTTGGAGGGGGAGTCGGCAAGGGTTGTTGGTTTGCCGGGCGCGGGATGTGGGGGAGTGGTGTGTGTCTTGCCCAGGGGAGAGAGAGAGGTATCGTTGGTGCAAAGGGCGGGAAGGAGGGGTCCTAAGCCGGCCACCAAGCGGTCGGGTCAGGAATAGGCACCCTTCCCAGTCCTCTCGACAAGCTCACCTCCTTCCTTCTCTACCTTGGGCTCCGACTCCACCGCATTTCCCCCGCCCAATCATTTTTCTTTGGCCCAGTTATCTCCTGGGCGCAGGCAGTCTGCGCCGACGAAAGTGGCGGCGGCCTTCTCCCCCACCCCCGTCTCACTCCCTTTCCNCTTTCTTCTCACTTCCCATTCCCCCACCCGTACGCTCGCTAGACGTCCGGGTAAAGAACGTCTATATAAAGTTTCGCAAACGGAGCTTTCGCCAGTATTATAATGCGAGGCGCGGAAAATTTTGTGGGAAATATCCAGGTAGCCTTATTTTCCAAGTTTTTCTTTATGTTAATTTTTGTGGGAAAGGGGGGGATTTCACTTTCCGCCATAAAGCACGTCATGCTGGTAAAGGCTTTTCGCGGTTAACTGAGCACTTTTTAAATCAACCTTTTGAAGATGTCACTGGCCTTACCTGCGTGTATTTTAACTGGCACACTGCCTGTCATGCGCCCAATAAAGTTGGTACGATGGAGGAAAAATAGTTCCATGTCTTACCGTTGAATTGAAATGTGAACATTTGTGAATACTAAAATCATAATTTTTCTTACTGTTTTTTTAATGCACGTAAACGAAAGAATAACTAAAATTTTGAAATAATTAGTTTTCTAATAATTTTACAGTTTCACTTGACCGATGCATGAATAAAGTGATTACGCCCATGGCAATGTCAATTTTGCACATGGTGGAGGAGTATGTATTGTGTGTGCCAGGAGATCTTGGGCAGGGCTTTCAAAAGTGCTCAGTTTACCGTGAACAGCCTATAGGAGAGAGTAATTGCAAGGGGCGGGACTGAAACGGCGAAAAGCACTTCACGTTACGAATATTACGACTTAGATGTTCCACTGGAACAACTAAAGTTTCAGCGAAAATTCCTGGGAGTGATTTCCGCTGATTTTAATATTGTTTTATTCGTATTTACAATTAATTTCCTCTGCCCCGCAGACGCTATTCGGTACTTCACCCTGGTTTCTCAGTCAGTGGCAGCTAATTAATGTAATTAATATTGGGTATCATTTCCTGATTGCAAACATTGTTTCAGTTTTAAGAGTCTTGAATGAGACACTTCAGCATTCTTTCAGGTCACTATATACCCTTAAAGGCAATACTGTATGGGGCAGGGAACACATACAAGCTGCGCGGTAACCAATATTTAGTGCATACATTAAACGGCTTATTTTACCAGAAGAACTGAAAAACTATGTGGATTGGACTAATGTTCAGAAGGCCTGCGTGATTTTAAATTTTAGTAAACTTCCTTGGCGAAGTTTTAATCCCTATATGTTGCAGTCAAGTGATGCTAAATATACGCACACACATATATATATATATGTGTGTGTGTATGTGTGTATGTACACACACACACACACACACACTGATGGATGAAACATGAACACCCGGACGCAATGGTCCCACATGAATGAAGGTTTNTGTATGTGTGTATGTACACACACACACACACACACACACTGATGGATGAAACATGAACACCCGGACGCAATGGTCCCACATGAATGAAGGTTTTATAGAATAATTATACAGGTTGTATGTACACTGTATATGACAATTATCACAGGGTCGTACACCTATGGACAGAGGCTGCAGAGTGTCTTGAACAACAATGTCAGTATCTTGTGTAGCCTTCTTTAGCGACGATGCAGTACTGCAGTCACGCGTAGAGACGATCATAAAGGTGTCGGATGTCATTTTGGGAAACAGTTTTCCAAACAATTCAACCTGTTGTTGCAAATGGTGGAGGTTGGTTGCCGGTATTGCAGACCGCACCAAACGCTGTCCCGCCATGCTCCACACATGTTCAACGGGGGACAGGTCGGGTGAACGTGCTGGCCATGGGAGTAAACGAACACCTTCGAGAGCACGTTGGGTAACACGAGACGTGTGTGCACGGGCATTGTACTGCTGGAAGAGGACATCTCCTTGGCGTTGTAGGAACGGCAACAAAATGGACTGGATTATGTTCTGGGTGGTAGCGTTCACTGTTTTGTGTTCCCTCAACACACCAGAGACGTAAGTTCATTCTATGCTATTTATTCCTAGACCATGATGCCAGGAGTTGGTCCTGTACGTCGCTGCCGTATACACTCTGGTTGTTGCCCTCTGCTGGTCGACCACACACTCGCAAACGACCGTCACTGGCGGCAAGGCAGAATCTGCTCTCATCACTAAACACAACTCCGCGCCATTCATCCCTCCAGTTGCGTCGTTCGTGACACCATCCTAGCCGGGCTGCACGGTGATGAGGTGTGAGAGGCAGTCTTGATCGAAGCCCTGCGTACAGTAAACGGTTGGTGATTGTCCTAGCTGACACCCTGAGTGCAACAGTGGCCCTAATCTGTGCGGCAGTCGCCGTACGGTCATCAATGGCTGCTCGTCTAATGCTGCGGTCCAGACGGGAATCCGTATGCCGCTGCCGTGCGTAACCAGGCTGACGAGCATGTGCACCATCGTTGAACCACCGGCACCACCAATTATGCACAGCAGACACTTCACGTCCTAGGTGTTGGGCAATTCTTTGGAAGGACCATCCAGCCTCCCTCAGGCCCACAATTCGACTTGGTTCATAGTCCGTTAATTGCATGAAGCGTGGTCGTCCATGCTGTCGTGGAATGTCTGCAATGGTTACAACACACATGGTGGTGCTTGAAACAACTGACTACTCATTTAACGAGTCAACTACAGTTGTATTGGGCTCAGCGGTGTTATGCCTAGTAGTGCTTTCGTAGTGGTTCGGTACCCACAATAATATTCGAGTTTCCGTTGGCCGAAGCCTCTGTGCATAACCGTGTGTCCTAAACCCCTAACTTTAACTTTCGACTTGGTTGTTTCTGTTTTTTCGGAGTAATTGGGGGGGGGGNGGGGTTGCCATTTCAAAGTTTTATGGCAAAAAACAGTTAGTAAAAGCTATCTATTTCGATGTCCAGGTTGTCATATTCGTAACCTACGCAAAAATGTAATTAAATGATGCACCACGCGTCTTTACCGCACAAGTGGTACTACGTATTTGCATGTAAATCGAGGTCTTATTGATAGACTATTATCTGCGTCAGTGTACGAGTAGTCTCATCAAGCCCCTGACACAATATGCGTTTGGTGTTGGTGGTTGTGGTTGGTGGTTGGTGGTGTTGTTGGTGGTTGGTGGTAGTGTTGGTGGTTGGTGGTTGGTGGTGTTGTTGGTTGTTGGTGGTTGGTGTTGTTAGTGATTGGTGTTGTAGCGAGTTTGAATACATTGAATTTTACTACCAACCGAAGATCGTTCTCTAGGTTCTAAACGAGTGACGGTGGAAAAACTTTGAAATAATGAAAAATAATCGTGAAAATATTGATACAAAGCAGAAAACACATGTTGCTACTCAGCACAAAAATATTTGATATTAAAAATCGCATGTTTAATAACATAACAGCTAGAGCATATCACACGAGTGTAGAATTTGCCGGCTTTTATGAAGCGATAGCATAATTATAGACTTATTTTAGTAAATTTTATCAATATTATTTTTATATAAAATGCAGAACATTTTATTTTCAGCATTAGGAAATAACTTATAATGTTAAATATGGATTATGTTAATGGGCTTTATTTTAAAAAAAAGTTTAAACATCCTTAGCAATAAAACTTTCGTCCCCTTAATTTTAAAAATTTAAATTTTTAACAGTAGCTAATTAAAACCATTAATCCTCCTTTGTTAAGACTTTACTGCTATCTGTTGGCACAACAACAAGGCTTGTTTATGGCCCCAGTCCCCGGCTGAAAGACATTACTGAAGTTGCGACAGTGCACCGGTTGCAAAGAATTTACTTCGGGATCGTTGGTATGTCGAATCCAGTGTAGCTTTATGCTATATATGGACTAGATCTAGTCCAAAGTTAGCCTCATGGAGCTTCCATGGTTGCAAGCCTCTCTGGATGCAGGGGACAGACCCTTCCATTATACTGCCCCCCGCAACCTTCGCGATTTCCATCAACTTCCGCCCCACTGGGCGCACGGCCGAGATTTTCGACACCAATTCCCCTATTGGTGTATAACATTAATTTATTTGCTTTAATGCCACTATCCACCATTACTCCGGCTTTTTTTTATGACCCACAGCCAGTTCGCTTGTTCACACATTTTATAGTAATTATGGTTGTGCCTCGTTCGTCTTACGACGATTTGGCATTGCCGGGACCCGGGTTGGCACAGCCGCGAAAAAATTTATACCAACGCACACAAACAGGAAACCACCATCACCACCAACAACAACCACCACCAACAACCACCACCAACAATAACCACCAACAACAACCACCACCACCAACCACAGCCAACAACCACCACCAACAACCACCACCAACAATAACCACCAACAACAACCACCAACAACAACCACCACCAACAACCACCACCAACAATAACCACCAACAACAACCACCACCAACCACAGCCAACAACTACCAACAACAACAACCACCAACAACAACCACCACCAACAACAACAACAACCACCACCAACCGCCAATTGTGCCAGGGCCTCCAGCGAGCACGACCAGGAGGGCTCTCACACAGAGTGGTCGCCCCTGACAGCCTGGCGTCATCGTGGGCATTATCTGCGAAGGGGTGTTGTGACGCAGACAGCGTCGTTCTCCGTCAAAAGAAGCGATCCGCCGCCTTCCCTTCTATTCCTCGGCGCGACGCACACGTAAACGGACGTGTATCGACCCGGCCCCGGAAACTACCCTTCCCGTCTCTCGCCCGCGTAATCAGCTTTCGAATGCGGCCGCCTTGTAATGTCTTCCTTTTCTTCCCTTTCTAGTTTCTTTTCACC
>NQII01004763.1:4072-18974 GCA_002778355.1 Clitarchus hookeri | reverse complement strand
CGCGTATCTTCTGCTTGTGTGATGTGCTTCGGCACTGCTCTCAGAATAGCCAACGTAATATTAACTTTTGTTCGTTCGTGCATCAGCTGATACAGGATTTTGTAAATGGCAGGTTATTTGTTTTCAATATATTAAGTTGCCACTCACTGACTGTCAGAAAGTGGCCTTCTTATATGAAATGAACTATACCCCTCTCTCACTTCCTTCTGTCTCTAGTCTAAACTACCCCTAATGGAGCTGAAAACCAGCGAATACGGATTGCGCAGTATAAAAGCCAAAAGAAAAAAGCAAAAACAGGTGACAAACGTATGGAAGTTTTTAATTCTTACTCCAGCCCATTAAATCACGCTAAAATCTTTTTCATTTATTATTTTAAGTATTTTTTCTATTGATGAATTAGTAAAGATCCTAAATTTCACATTAATTCACATACTCAAGCAGATCTCGTTTTCTACTGGGGCCGCGGTAGTGTAGTGACCATACTCCTCGCCTCTCACCTAGGCGGGGTCGCTTCCGGATTTTTGCAAGTGGGAAACGTTCCCCTACGATGCCGCTGATCGGCGGGTTTAGTCGGGGATCTCCCGTTTACCCCGCCCCTGCGTTCCGGCGCACATCACTTCGCCCTCATCGACTCTCAAGAGCCGCCCGAATCTCACCACTCTCCAGTCGTTTTCTCATCGTCATCCGTCACCGTCTGCTGTTCGTCCCAGCCTAACGAAATGAAGCCACCAAGAGTGCTACTTGCTACAGAACAAATACCAGTGCATTCGTATTGGAAAATGCTTACTAACGTCCCACGGATATTTGCGTGGCGGCTTATCAGGGGAGGGCTTACAAACTAACTTATCACGTAACTCTTGAACTAACACCAACGTCTTGCCTAGGATTCGTACCCAGAACCTCCCGCGCCGCACACCAGCGGCGCGCCAATCGACTGCGCCACGGGAGCAAGTACCAATGGTCTGTTGACTAGCACAGTACACATATTCCCGTTTATATCACGCTTATGGCAGTGTGGAATCAGTTTTTTTTGGCGTGTTTGAGGGGGAGGGGGGTGGTTGCCAGGGAAATCCTCCTCTCATAATTTTTTTCCCCTGACTCATGCAAGAAAAATTATTTCCCGGCCAGAGAAAGAGATTTCTCCCCCTGAAGGGTAATAACGGATTGATGATGCTAATAGTTCCCACGTGCAAATGACAACAACGAAGCTTAATACCTACTTCAGATGGAAAGTACTCGCTGGAAAATACATGAGGCTACAGAGGACTGAGATATAATGACTGTCAACACCCAGGTTTCCGGTGTAGCGCAAAATTTCGTGTTGCCCCTGGTGTGCTTACGTACTCGTGATTTCACACCAGGCACAGATTGCGAACATAGAACACTGTAATTTGTTCATAACCCATAGGATGGTACATATTTCCGCATCCAGATATCAGCCAAAGTATCGAGTTCACTAAAAAAAAAAAAAAAAGTCCCCCTCAGCAAAAAAGTAATTCGCATCCTGGCTCAGGGACGACGACATGCAACGGGTGCTATACACGCATACATATTTATTGTCTTTAAATTGTTGAATTGCTGTTATTTATTTTTTAAGCCTCCTGTGTACGTCCATTTCATTGTATAGAAGTTCTCCGGAAGCTTAAAGTTTTAGATAATATTATATGCAGTTACTCGTAAGATGAGACACAACAAAACAAAAAGTAGAGAAAACACAAAACAACAATAAAATAATTATAACGCAGTGAAAGATAAATACATAATTGCACTCACAGTTGATTGTGTTCACGTGTGTGTGCATACACACATGCATACACGCATACACACATTAAGAAATACATGTATACGTATACAAACACACACATATAAAAATCTTTTGCATAAGGCACATACCATATGAGAATTAAGGTTGGACTTGAAAAGTTCACGTTGTTGTGGAAACGATGATGATTTGCCATAATCACATAATAAACTCGACTTTTAAATTTCAAGAAGTAGCAGAGCTTCCTCGTCGTTGCGGTGGCAGAACCCAGTGGCGAAACAAACGGCGACGCGGAACGGTTTGCATAGCCGCCAGCTGATCCGCTGGCGTTGTATCGAGCGGTTATTGTGGAATAGTCGTTCAGGAATTGCGCTATATGACGGGTTGGTAGACCTCAACTTCGCGTCGAACGCGGGAGCCCCTTAGAGAAGGGACATGTTGTGAAGCCCCTGACACACCGTCAAATTTTCACCTTCAATTATATTTGGCAATAAGATTTGAAGACAAAATACGACCATCAAATTTTTCCTTCCAACAACATATTTTATAAAATAATGTTGAATGTGTTTGAAAAAGTATCACACTGTCAAATTTTTTCACTGGAAGAATTTAATTTAAATTATTATTTAAAAATTATTTTAATAGTTAAATATTGCTTTTGTTTTTTCCATGCAGTCCATTACAGGAAGAAATGTAGGAAATATTGCAAGTTATTTTCGTTTCTTTACTAAATTCAATTTTTATTTATCAAGAGATTTTTCCTACATAATGAATTTAATGCCTCTGAGTTCATAATATTATGCACAATATTAACTTAAAATAGCATTCATGTACAGACATATTCTACATATATCAATTTATCTTCATAACCTACTTCGTTTCCAGCAATTGTTCGTTATTTTAAAATTTCTTGACTTCCATTTTTGTCGTGCACGATTCTGATTGGCTGAGACCGTCAAACATTAAAGCAATTTTAGAACCGGTCCAATTTTCAAATGTTAAATGGAAACTAAAGCCGTCCAACTTTTGCAGACAAATATGGCGGCGTTTATGACGTTTCGATGACGTCATAACTGTCCAACTTTATGACTAAATAGTGTGTCGGGGGCTTAAGACTAGGGCGAAGTGTGAAGGAATCAACCATTGCCCATAGTAACAAGGAACACACACACACACACACACACACACACACATATATATATATATATATATATATATATATATATATATGCTGTTCACGATAAAATTAGCACTTTTCATCATTTGAAAAATGCCACTGTCCCTATGTGCATATATTTTGACGGATATACTTACTGGCATGCGTTCCAGGAAAGTTGGTAATGACGGAGGGAAAGTAGTTCCGTGTTTCTAAGTTGAATTAAACGTGCTAGGTAAACATTTGTGAATACTGAAATGATTAATGTTGTGTTAAGTTTAAGTGTTAAGAACTAGCAAATGTGTAAAATTGTTACTTTCCTAATAATTTCACGTTTTCACTGTTCCAAAGCATGATTAAAGTTTCTGAAGTCCACGGTAATGTTAACTGTACTTACGGTGGAAGAATACACGATGTGCGTACAAGTAGAGCTTGAGCAGGGCTTTTCAAAAGTGCTCAGTTTACCGCGAACAGTCTTTACATACAGACTAAGGGCAAGGGTACACCAATATGAATAGGTAACAACAGCCATTATTAAACATGTTCACTTAAATGGTTACCAACGTTAACATGTTCGCATGGTTACGCGGGCACAGCTGGTAAGTTGTGCGTGGACAAGTGAAGACATAGCGAAGGCGAACACTCTAGGATAACTATGACATGGTACTGTCACGACACCTCAAGCGAGTCGATGCCTTCGTCCTGAAGGAGAGTTCCTTCAAAGGAGTCCACTACACTGCCCGTCCCCCTCAGTAACTGGTAACAGGAAATTTCGCAAGTTGAACGATATGCAGGCTCCACTCTGCAGTCTTCCGTAAACTGGAACCTCAGCTGCTCGTCCATTGGATGCTGCCTTAGAGTTTCATCCACGACAAGGCAGAAGCGATTCGTTGCTCGTTTTCGTGCAGGCCTGCACTGGCCCTGAGTCGTCCATGGCGAGTCTTACAAACTACGAGTCAATCGCAAAAGTAATTGAAATGCACGATCGTTTGAAGTTTACGTATATTGTCCTCGAATAAGTTAGCAAAATTTCCTTCGTCCCTGGAAACGAAACATTTCAGAATCTAACTATAATAATTGAAACATGTTTCCTCCCGAATACAAGTATATGTGTGTTAACACTGCGCCACCTCGCTCGCTTCATCTAAAACTGGTATAGGCGTACGTATGCAAATAACAGAGGTATGGAACCAATCAGAGTAACGTGATGCGGTCGGCAGCGCCTATATAAGACAACAAGCGTCTGGTAAAGTTGCTAGATAGGTTACTGCTGCTACAATGGCAGGTTATCAAGATTTAAATGAGTTTGAACGTGGTGTTATAGTCGGCGCACGAGAGATGGGACATAGCATCTCCGAGGTAGCGATTACATCTGGATGTTCGCGTACGACCATTTCACGAGTGTACCGTGAATATCGGGAATCCGGTAAAACATCAAATCTTCGACGTCGCTGCGGCCGGAAAAAGATCGTGAACGAACGGGACAAACGGCAACTGACGAGAATTATTAAACGTGACAGACGTGCAACCCTTTCTCAAATTGGCGCAGATTTCAATGCCTCCTGCATACCTTCAGACATTAGTCGAGTCCATGCCACGTCGTCTTGCGGAACTTCTGCGTGCTCGCGGGGGCCCTACACGATATTAGGCAGGTGTACCAGTTTTTTTGGCTCTTCTGTATAAGTGGAAGACATAGCAAATTTGAAGGAAAAATTACTTTTGTTGCCAACATCACCATGGACAAGGAATGGCCTGAATATAAGAGCATGCCAACGATTGTATTTTAACAGCAGTGTTTTGCGTAGTTCATAGACCACTCACCAGACAGCACAGCGCTCGAGGTCATGCCGCTCTTTACGGATTGTTTTCATTTCGTCTCTGAGTTTCCTACAGCTGCTTTCGTTACGTTACGCAGTATTGTGGGTGCACCGTCTGTGACACGCGACATGTTTCATATATACGAGCACGAGTATATGAAACCTCGGTTCAACACGGAAAATAAAGTGTAAAGCGTTAATCAGGGGAATTTTATATGTTTTTCCTCATTGTTGACGTGCACCAAAAAGTCATTTTTACTTCTCTAGCTGGCACTGTTGGTATCATGCCTTGCCTTAAATAGCAATCGCACGGTATACGCTTGTTAACACAAAGGGATCAAACGAACGGAAGTATTGTGTATGTGAAGTGGTAGGCTAATTTTTGGCGTAAGTTATATTATAATACATTTACAGTAAAGATTTCTGAGAAAAATATATCATCCATCTGTTACCTGATTATTTTAGTTCAGGAATGTGATTTTGCTTTCAATATTCGCATTCTTAGTAAGTATTAGAGGTATGACGAACATGCACATGGTTATGTGAATGCAGTAAACAAACTGTGATTGCAGTAGTTTTTGTTTGAAATAAATGAAATAAAAACTCCATAAAACCATGATTAACGTATATTTATATCCAGTTTAAATATCTTAAATCGTCTTGCACTCTAATGTAATAGGAATTAAAGAAACTTGAGATTCATTACTTTGATAAACTCTGTGAAAATATCCTGACATGAGATACAAGCATGGCACAAAACTGAAATAAAACTGTTGTTCCATAGTTCTTTAGTTTCTCTGTGGGTTTTTTTTTTTGTATTTATTTGACCTCTCAGTTGTAGCTTTGTTTTACTTGCCAGCAATATCTCGGCAATATTTATTGTAATTTTTTTCGAAACGCCGTGAAGATTTGTAGTGGATTTTTGACGAAAAAGTGTTTTTTCTAGTCCCGAACTTACAATATTCTGCAGCGGTGAGCAGTATATTTGTTCTCAAATGGCAAGTCTAGTCAGTAAGTTAGTAAATCCCCGATCTTCTTAGCTGTGTGACCCTCCGGGTCTTCTAACATCACACACACAACCCCCCCCCCCACATATATCCCTTTATTCTACACTAGTGGAAATGCATCAAATAATACCTAGTAAACATCGTCCATTCCAAACGGGTTTCGCAAAACAAACAGTTCGTGTGTAGATGGCCCTACGATCGTAAGTGGAAGGGCACCACTTGCCTACACAGGTCTGCAGTTATTAGCCCAAGTGGCTTATCGCAGATCATATGACAACACGCGTGCAGTTGGCTGTGCGGCAAACTTCATGCAACCCGGTGTAATTCAGGTGACGTAACATTTCGTCGTTAACTTTCGGTGTTAAGAATTCTTCACGTTAGTTGGCTGGACTGTGAGAGAGATATTTTTTTTTCATCTCGGGCCGTGGCGAACATTTGCATGATGGACCGAATAGCGGTCCGGCCGGGAGATGCTGAGCGGAGATTGGATCGTCACCCTCGCGCCATTGTCGTCTCGGAAGGGTTGGAACGGAGGCGTGGCCTGGTCAGGGGCGCGTGGGGCACAGATGAATTGGAAATGTTTCCTCTTCCCCGACCAGGGCTAGCACTGCATGCTACCGGGGAGTTCACTCTCTCGGGCAGCGGACGTTGGGAATTCCGCACAGAGGGAAACGTTTTGTTTGAGCCTACAATACATTATATGGCCAAACGAACGTATGCAGTTGGTTCAAACAAATATTTGTTTGCCCGACTAAACGGTTTGGTCAGTTTCAAGTATATATTTCGTCAGGTGAACAAAATCTGTTTTGTCGCATTTCAGGTATTGTTTAGTCAACAAAATATTTTGTTAGAGGAAATACTTATTGTTTGGCCGTATGCGAACAAATTGTTTGTTGGTTCAAACAAACCTTCCTCAGTGCGGCAGCGTGGCTGCGTTTTCGCGTCGCTGACTCACAAACAAAAAATCGTTATAGACTGTTCACGGTAAAACGAGCACTTTTGAAAGCCCTGCTTAACATATACTTTTATGCACATTGTGTAGTCTTCCACCATATGTAAAATTAACATTGCCGTGGGAATCATCACTTTATTCATGCCTCGGTCAAGGGAAAGCGGCCAACAATTTTAGTATTCACAAACGCTTGTTTGCCACTTTTAATTCGACTTTAAAATATGGAAACTTATTTCCCTCCGTCGTTGCCAACTTAACTGTGGGCCTACGCATCCCAGTCTGTGTACCCGTAAAAGTGGATGCAGGTAGGGGCTGTGACGTTTTTCAAAGGTTGATTTCAAAAGTGCTTACTTTACTGTGAACAGACTTAAGTTAATATTTGTGCGAAATACCGTTTAACTTGTAGGTACTCTTTCCTAGCATAAAATAAATTGAGGCCGCATAATTTTAGCATGATGGCATGTCAAAATCACAAATTTAGGATTTTTGGGACTTACAAATAAAGTAAACGAATCGTAGAAAGGGTCACCGAAAGGTCACGCTTTATTTAATTTTAAGTTATACGTAGCAAAATTTATTTGACGAAAAATCAATTATATGTACAAATTTTCTTATTTTAAGCAATTTCATTGAGCGAATTCAAAGATTTCCTGAAGTAGCTCATTGTAATGTGTTTGAATATGAATTATCCCATTTCGGTAAGTAAGTTAGTTTTTATTATTTTTACGTCCCAAAAATACCAAATAGTGATATTTACGTAAGGACCACATATATGTAAATATTTGTAGTCACGTGAATATAGTTTTCATAGTATAGCAAAGAAAAGTCGAAAATCCCGTAATATACGAGCCCAAGTTTCTATACTCCTCATCCTCACCAACTTTGCGAAACAAATCACCTGTCATTTGATTACAACATATCAATAAAGGCTGTTCACGGTAAAGTGAGCACGTTTGAGGCCCTAGTTACTTTTTCCTTTGTCATTTTGTTTATCCTTTAACCACCTTTTTTAAAAATAAATATTGCATATAAGTAATAAATACAGTGTGAATGTTCCGCTGCACTCGAAAGTTAACGTCTACGGCTAAAATAAGATATATTTATGACTAATATTTCAAATGAGAGGGCTTTCAAAAGTTTTCGTTTTTCTGTGAATAGCCTTTACATATCATTAGGGCTACAATATATTAATTATGTATAAAGATATTAAACAATCGGTACTTGGGCACTGGCGTCGTGAATCTGTTTAGTATTTGTGTTTTTGCCAACACATTTTGATTCGTCCGAAAGAAAATAATGTTAATACTTATTAGTTTGTCATTTATAAAACTGTAAAATCTTGGTATACTTCAGCGTAGATCTAAAATTGTGCTGATTTGAAAGTAAACATTTAATAAGAGTTCCGAAAATAGTAAATCATTGTAATATGTGAAAAGGAAGCAATTTTGGTACTGCTGAAGAGCAAAAAATCTTCTGAATTTCCCAATGTTACTCTCTTCATCCTGCCGAAGGACGCAACATCCGATCGTAGTTCTTCGAAAAAGAACGGCACGAAGAAGAGTCAACAGAAGTCGCGGAATGTTACTGAGACGTGCTTGGAAAAAAAAAATCCTTGGTCCTTGGTCGAATCGAGAGGGAGGTCGCGGGTGTTATTTCGACGAGATGGATCAACCCGTCACACAGCCAGGATCTTCCCGGAAGTTTCATGGCACATGCCTCTAAGGCGCATCATCTCTCTATTCGGAAGCCTCGCATGGCTTCCCCATGTCTGAAGACATGATCGCATTAAGCTTATTTCCGGGGAGTGTAATCGAAGAAAGCGTATTCCCGGTACGGCCAGCTACGATGGCGAAATTGAAGTACCGATTCTGATAAGGGGCTGTTCTGCCGCAGGAAGAGCTAGAGAATGCAAGAATGCATTGTCTAAAGTACAGCCTCGGATAAACCGGATTTAGAAAAATTGTGACTGATTACTTTGTATTAAAGAAATAGTGGGAGTACATCGTAGGCATGATTAATTTCTGGAATTTTTTCGTTTCGTGTATTATGCGGGTTGTGTTAGTTGTCTTGGAACGTTCTGTTTTATTGTTATTTTTTTTAAAATCCTTGGGAACGTAGGATACCCAAGTAACATCAACGGGACATCCCTTTGCATTATACTACAGCAGCAGACCTTTGTTGGCGCTTGTCGTAATAACATCCGACATGTGTTTCTGTCTGCTTCANATTAATTTCTGGAATTTTTTCGTTTCGTGTATTATGCGGGTTGTGTTAGTTGTCTTGGAACGTTCTGTTTTATTGTTTTTTTTTTAAATCCTTGGGAACGTAGGATACCCAAGTAACATCAACGGGACATCCCTTTGCATTATACTACAGCAGCAGACCTTTGTTGGCGCTTGTCGTAATAACATCCGACATGTGTTTCTGTCCGCTTCGTTCCAGTGCTTTTAGAGCTCTCCCGATCTTTAAAACTCAAGTTAGAAGGCTTATTTCTATAATTATGTAAACTGTAGTTAAGAATCGTGTTTATTAGTTGCCTTTTTTTTATGATAATCAAACCTAATGCAATATTTAACAAGTGTACACACACGCCAACACACGTGTATGGTTTATTAGTGATTCAAACAGAATTTCGTGGCACTAGGATAAACCATTAGTGACGCTGACCCACTGATTTAGTCTATGCAGAATGATAAAAATTTTTTTGTCTTGAAGCTGGTATAATACAAATCACGGTGAAAACAAAAAAAAAAAAATAATAATAATTCTTGCATCTGAACTATTGTTTTCACTGGAAATTTATATGCCTAGTTTTCTATGTATAAATTATTTGGGGATAAAATTATGTTTAAAAGGATTAATATCCAAATCACAAGATTCACGAAATATAATAATCACTGTGTTGTTTTCTACAGACCCTAGTGTCTGTTTTTACGTCACCATACACTGCTGAATTTGCATTTTCATTTCATCTAAATTAACCGGCCTTTTATTCCAAATCTTCATTCGATTTTATAACATCGAGAAAAACCCGCGCTAACGTGCTTCCATGGAATGTGTCCTTCATACAGTATGATTTTATGTTGTGATGGAAAGTCGATACATTTGCGAGCAGCGTGGTTTACTGTTACGCTATTCTGTAAGAAGCTTGCACTACTGACGTCACTGTTACATAATTTCTTCAAGGGCGTTTTGCGACCAACTAAATGCAAGGCAGAAGCGAATAGCATACAAAATGTTTGTTTCCTATTCTAAGCTTGCGCACGATTCTTGTGAACTGTGTAACGTACGACAACATCTGAAGTCTTTATTTGGTAATCTTTCATTCACAAAGAGGTGTTATTTATGCTGCTAGATCTGATTTCGTAACTGAGGTATATAATCTTTGTTGCATCTGTCATGTGAGCTGAAATTTTATACTGAAACAACAGCAATTTCTGTGAAAGTAATGTACGAACAGCTGAGCACGTCACTTCAGTTTGTCTGCGCAGTCTCCGAAGCTTATATTTTATATCGTCTTCGAATGCACCCAGTGTACACTGGCCGAATGCCGCGTCTTCCAGTTCACGGGAAACGCACCGAGCGCAGTTCTTTTTTCCATGTTGTTCCAATAATGTAGATTGCACTGAAGAAGTGTCCGTCTCTAATGACCTCGCTGTCGACAAGACGTTAAGCCCAGCTACCTACCCACCTGATGAAGTCCGCACAGAGTTCAATTTCTGCCGCATTGTCTGCAGAGTCAGTTTGAGTGCGAATATGGCGGACGAAGAAGCACTGGCTTCGGGCAATCACGTGATAATTACACTTTTCTAGTTTTCATGCCGCACTCCGTGCATACCCAATGCAGTCAACTTGAAAACGCTATTAGAGTCGGCAATAATCTCCAAGGCGTCGTGCGTAGGGGCCTACAGGCAAAACTGGTGATGATCTCAGCCAAATCAAATCCCCGACATAAATAAAAATTTCTCAAATCGATTCGCGATACAAGTCTTCCGGATCGCACCATAGGATATTTTTTCTGTCTAACAATGCGATGCGAAAACCAACTTTAAAACTTAACATATGTTACAGGAATTATTCGATTGCTGAAGTTGTTGTTGGAATAGTCTCAGATGCGTGAAATTTCACCATACTTAGTCGCCTTTCCAAAGACACAGGTTCTTATGTAGAAATCGTTCAGCATGTTCCAATAAATACAGTGATTTTGCTCTATCTATTTCATCTTTGTTCGGCTTTAAATGCTCTCTCTATACTGTAACTGTAGTAGTGCAAGTTTTTAAGTAGGGCTATACATTTGGATTCTGTGCTTCAATATCCAGGATTATAATATACCAAATTTCAAGAATCTGAGTACTTATATTTAAAACTAAATACACTATTGTTTGCGAAAATTGCAGCACCCAGAAATAATGGTCCGAATGAATCCAAACTTGGAGGGTGTGTAGAACAGTGTACCAGCAATAAGTGATTATATTTGCAGAGAGATAACATAAACTTAAGCCCAGCAGCGCCGTCTCTTATATGACCAGAAAGGTCCGTGCTACGCCAAGCTCAGCCAGTGAAGAACCGTCATACCAAGTGAAAGCAAGTGCCAGTATGCCTCGTCGACGTCATTGGGCGCCATATCAGAATGTGAGTGAGTTCGAACGGGGCAGAATGATCGTCCTCCGGGAAACGGCAATGTCATACCGTGACATTTCGTCTTGTACAGGGCATGCTGCTACGACAGTGATGCGTGTTTGGAACCAGTGGATATAAGAGAGTCGTACGCAGCGACAAGCGGGCACTGGACCACGCAATGTGACAACAGCATGGGATGACCGCCATCTTGTCCGCATGGCCATAATGGACCGTACAGCTTCGTCCACAATGTTGGCTTGACACTGGAGTACTGCAACGGGTGTGGACCTGTCTGCGTCGTCGGTTCGACGTCGTCTGCTGCTGCGGGCTGAACTGGTGGCACGCATTACATTGCGTCGACTTTCATTTTCCAGAAACCACAAACGCCTCATACTGCAATGGGCACGTGAACGCCCTCGCTGGTGCGCTGAGTGGCAAAATGTAGTGTTTTCGGACCAGTTCCGCTTCAACCTGTTCTACAGAAATGACCGCATACTTGTAAGATGCTACCGTGGTGGCCAAAATCTGGCATCCTGCATTGTGGATCGTCATAGCGGACACACGCTAAGTGTGATTTTTTGGGGCGTCATTGTATACAACATGCGATCTCGACTCATACGTATTGAGGACAATGCGGACAGCAACCGCTACATCAGGAGGGATGTTATAGAGCCCGATGTACTGCCCATCCTCCAGGCAACTCCAATATGCCACAATTCAGCAGGGCAATGCCCGTTCACATGTGGCGAGGAATGTGCAAGCCTTCTTCAATGAACGACGGGTACCACTGCTTCCCTGGCCTGCACGTTCGCCTGAATGTAGCCCATCGAACATGTCTGGGATATGGTTGGTCGGCGACTTGTTCGTCACGATCCTCCAGCAACCACTTTTGATGCTTTGTGGACTCGCATATAAACCGCGTGTAGGGAGATTCCCCCATGAAAGTGGCCAGGTCCTCTTCGATTCCATGCCACGACGTTTAGGGGATCGGATTGCAGGACGTGAGGTCTTAACATCATTCTGAATTCTCAAGGACAGAGATCATGTACAGATCTGTCATTCTAATTAGTTGTGTATTGTAATGTAGCTAATCTGTGGTATAAAGTTCATTTCAATCACATGTATCCTTCTTGGTGTTGCATTTTTTATAGACGTCGGTGTACTTTTTAGATTATTCCAGACACGGGAAATCCTGTTACTCTTGGGGTTCTCTCAATATTGTCTAATAATCAGATGAATTTGGCTCCGTATTGTGCTACCGCCCCCTCCACTCCCAATTCATTCTTTCCCTTAAGCTCTTTAACAAGTTACTGCATGCTCTTCTGAACAGGAGGCCTTTGCCTCCCTCACTGAAGAAACCAGCTAATTGCTGGTGGAGATATCCGAGCACAGAGAGCCACGAGAGATATTCTTGTCAAGATTCTCAATTATACGATTTCAAGAGAGGAGGAGGGAAGGGTGTGTATCTTTCTTCGTCCCTCTTCGACCTCTAGGATTCGTGGATGCGTCGCTCGCTCCAGCCGAGCACTACAGCAGGAAGGGTTTCAGAATCTCAAGACGGCGACGAAGGGCGCGGAGAATGTTATTTTAAAGGTAGCTGGTGGATAGTCTTGTTTGGCAAGTTCTCGCAGACCGTTAACGAGGTCTTCCCCCTTCAGCCGAGAAAGCTGGAGAATCACCCCGAAGTGTTCCCCGGGTTGCGAGCGACTGAGAGTAATTTAAGTAGGTACTGCAGAAAGTACCTCAAAGTTGGCTCTCCAAGTTCAGTGCGATTTTTTTTTCTCTCTCGAAATTTTGCTTTCGACGTTTCTTGATGCTTTTCATGCGAATATCTGAGGTCACAGAAATGTTGCATAATTTACCGCTGAATTAGCTATTCAACTTTTTGTGTTATCAAACACAATTAGTAGTTTTCATGAACAAGTTGGAAGTTAAATTTGGTTAGTCATGGTGAAGCTTAATTTTTAGTCATCTCTAATGAATTACGTAATACCGGATTGTGTAATATTGACGTGCAGGAGCTACAACGACAGAAAGAAAATAAAAACAAATAAATAAACTCTTAAACATTAGCCATGTTATTCAGGTAGGCCTCCCTATCAAAGGTAAATAGTCAAATAAGTAAGTAAATATCTGTTAAAACACAATCCTCCTAACCTCAGCTATAATTAAACACGCACAACTCTGACAGCCCTCTGCCATAACTATTTGTCTTCATCATATCCAGGCATATTCAGAATGATTCATCATCTTACGTTAATAGTGAAAAAAGGAGGGGGTAGGCAATGCAGAAATGAACTACTCGTAGCTCAGACATAATAGGGATCGTGTTATTGTGGAGGGCCGACAGTTAGGTAAGACTCTACAAGACCACTCCTCAAGTTGATTCTTTCATTCTACATTTAAATTTACCTTCTACTAGAACTTACGGCTCGGCCAGACTGTCAAGGCAGGTTAAACCACAGTTTTGACATTGATCATGAAAGAGCAAGGTAAATTTTTAATACCGTCCTGTATTAGTTGCTCTTGTAAGATTCAAAATTTTACTAAGATTCAAAATAAAAACTGTACTTTCAAAAGGAATAAAACCTGACGGAATAGCATTTGTGTTAATTTAATTGCAGAACTAAAGTATATTTTGTATTACAGCTCGAAAGAGAAAGAATAAAAACAATCTATCACAACGAATATCTTTAACGAAGTCGGTAAACAATTAGTGAAAAAAAAAAAAAAGTTCAGTTACATGGTTTAAAGCTGAATTTAAAGTGTTAGGTAAACTCATGTTTCCAGTCCTTTTTTTTTTTTTTTTTTTTTTTTTNAACCACAGTTTTGACATTGATCATGAAAGAGCAAGGTAAATTTTTAATACCGTCCTGTATTAGTTGCTCTTGTAAGGTTCAAAATTTTACTAAGATTCAAAATAAAAACTGTACTTTCAAAAGGAATAAAACCTGACGGAATAGCATTTGTGTTAATTTAATTGCAGAACTAAAGTATATTTTGTATTACAGCTCGAAAGAAAAAGAATAAAAACAATCTATCACAACGAATATCTTTAACAAAGTCGGTAAACAATTAGTGAAAAAAAAAAAAAGTTCAGTTACATGGTTTAAAGCTGAATTTAAAGTGTTAGGTAAACTCATGTTTCCAGTCCTTTTTTTTTTTTTTTTCTATTTTGATTATATTAGCTTAATGCACATAGNTTTTTTTTTTTTTTTTTTTCTATTTTGATTATATTAGCTTAATGCACATAGACGTAAGAATTAGCAGTTTTTTTTTAAATTGTAACTTTTCTAATTTTACAGTTTCACACCTACGCATGAGTAAAATGATCAGGCCCATGGCAATGTTGTTATTACGTGTGGTGGAAGATTACACCACATGCATACAAGCATATCGTAAGCAGGGCTTTAAAAAGTGCTCAGCTTACCGTGAATGATCACCTGACGGGAATAGCGCGCCACTACGGCGAGCAAGCCTACCGTGCTCCGCCCTCGGTGTCCACAGTGTGACCTCGGTCGCTGTGGCCTGTCTACCGCTGCCGTGTGGTGCGGAGACCACTCGCTGTGCCCGACCGCCCGCAGGTCA